>CM076576.1:862324781-862419947 GCA_034641835.2 Pinus albicaulis | reverse complement strand
GTGTTAACTTCTACAAGTTCTATAGGCAGAGTCTATAAAAGGCTAAGTAGCCTCTGGATCTCATCTTTTATGAAAGGTGACATATCTAGTAAATGCCCCTACAGTCAATCTCTGGAATAGATCTAAATTCAAGTTTTTCATTTTCATATCCATGGTCTCGAACAATGAGAGAGAGAAAAAACCTTTTATATTCAAAGTAAAACACACATGCATTAACATATAATTGTGATATTTCCCTTCTTTCCAACTTAGTCTATCCTTCTAGAAAAATCCCTTTTAATGAGGCAAATATATCCATAGTGATCCACTGATATTTGTTCACCAACAACTATTCCATTTTGGACTTATATATCTCAAAACTATGCTCATTTAATGTATGCATCTATATCTTTAAACTACTTGAAACTATTTTATTACACCATAGGAATCATTTTGAGAAAAACACATTAGCCATAAAAGTTTCCCATTTAAACCAAAAGTGATTTGATACAAAATATAGGTTTTAACCTTATATAGTTAATTGTTTCAAATAGATTTTTAATAAACTGAAAAATATTCAATGTAAAACACATGCACATTAACATATAATTGTGATATTTTCCCTTCTTTCCAACTTAGTGGACATCCTTCTAGAAAAATCCCTTTTAATGAAGTAGATCTATATCCATAGTGATCCACTGATATTTGCTCACAAACAACTATTTTGTTTTGGACTTTTATTTCTCAAAACTATGCTCACTGAATTCATGCATCTATATATCTTTAAATTACTTGAAACTATTTTATTACACCATAGGAATCATTCCCATATATCTCCCATTTTAATGGGCGTATCACATTTCGAGAAAAACATAAATTAGCCATAAACGTTTCCCATTGAAACCAAAAGTGATTTGATACAAAACATAGGTTTTAACCTTATATAGTTTAATTGTTTCAAATATATTTTTAATAAAATGAAAAATATTCAATGTAACACATGTATAGTATTTAGAAACAAAAAGTAACTTGATACAAAACATAGGTTTTAACCAAGTAAATAGTTAATTGTTTTGAAAATAGATTCTTAACAAAATGAAAAATATTCAATGTAAAACACTACATGCACATTAACATATAATTGTGATATTTTCCCTTCTTTCCAACTTAAGTCCATCCTTATAGAAATATCCCTTTTAATGAAGCAAATATATCCATAGTGATCCACTAATATTTGTTCACCAACAATTATTCCATTTTAGACTTATATATCTCAAAACTATGCTCATTGAATTTATGCATCTATATCTTTAAACTACTTGAAACTATTTTATTTCACCATAGGAATCATTTCGATATGTCTCCCATTTTAATGGGGTGTATCACATTTCGAGAAAAAACACATTAGCCATAAAAGTTTCCCATTGAAACCAAAAGTTCAATTTGATACAAAACATAGGTTTTAACCTTATATAGGTAATTGTTTCAAATAGATTTTAAATTTAAAAGGAAAAATATTCAATGTAAAACACATGCATTAATATATATAATTTTGTGACACTTTCCCTTCTTCCAAACTTAGTGGACATCCTTTTAGAAAAATCTCTTTTAATGAAGCAGATATATCCATAGTGATCTACATAGTGATCCACTGATATATGTTCACAAACAACTATTCCATTTTGGACTTTTATATCTCAAAACTATGCTCATTGAATTTATGCATCTATATTTTTAAACTACTTGAAACTATTTTATTACACCATAGGATTCATTTCGATATATCTCCCATTTTAATGGGGTGTATCACATCTCGAGAAAAACACATTAGCCATAAAAAATTTCCATTGAAACCAAAAATAATTTGATACAAAACATCTAGGTTTAACCTTATAATTATGTTTCAAATAGATTTTTAATAAAATGAAAAATATTCAATGTAAAACACATGCATTAACACATAATTGTGATATTTTCCCTTCTTTCCAACTTAGTGGACATCCTTCTAGAAAAATCCCTTTTAATGAAGCAGATCTATATCCATAGTGATCAACTGATATTTGTTCACAAACAACATTTCGAGAAAAACCAAATTTGATACAAAAACATAGGTTTTAACCTTATATAGTTAATTGTTTCAAATATATTTTTAATAAAATGAAAAATATTCAATGTAAAACATGTATATTATTTAGAAACAAAAAGTAATTTGATACAAAACATAGGTTTTAACCAAGTAGATAGTTAACTGTTTTGGAAATAGATTCTTAACAAAATGAAAAATATTCAATGTAAAACACATGCACAAATAACATATAATTGTGATATTTTCCCTTCTTTCCAACTTAAGTCCATCCTTCTAGAAATTTCCCTTTTAATGAAGCAAATATATCCATAGTGATCCACTAATATTTTTTTACCAACAACTATTCCATTTTGGACTTATATATCTCAAAACTATGCTCATTGAATTTATGCATCTATATCTTTAAACTACTTGAAACTAGTTTATTTCACCATAGGAATTATTTCGATATGTCTCCCATTTTAATGGGGTGTATCAAATTTCGAGAAAAAACACATTAGCCATAAAAGTTTCCCATTGAAACCAAAAGTTCAATTTGATACAAAACATAGGTTTTAACCTTATATAGGTAATTGTTTCAAATAGATTCTAAATTTAAAATGAAAAATATTCAATGTAAAACACATGCATTAACATATATAATTTTGTGACACTTTCCCTTCTTCCAAACTTAGTGGACATCCTTTTAGAAAAATCTCTTTTAATGAAGTAGATATATCCATAGTGATCTGCATAGTGATCCACTGATATATGTTCACAAACAACTATTCCATTTTGGACTTTTATATCTCAAAACTATGCTCATTGAATTTATGCATCTATATTTTTAAACTACTTGAAACTATTTTATTACACCATAGGATTCATTTCGATATATATCTCCCATTTTAATGGGGTGTATCACATTTCGAGAAAAACACATTAGCCATAAAAGTTTTCCATTGAAACCAAAAGTAATTTGATACAAAACATCTAGGTTTTAACCTTACATATAGTTAATGTTTCAAATAGATTTTTAATAAATGAAAAATATTCAATGTAAAACACATGCATTAACATATAATTGTGATATTTTCCCTTCTTTCCAACTTAGTGGGCATCCTTCTAGAAAAATCCCTTTTAATGAAGCAGATCTATATCCATAGTGATCCACTGATATTTGTTCACAAACAACATTTCGAGAAAAACCAAATTTGATACAAAAACATAGGTTTTAACATTATATAGTTAATTGTTTCAAATAGATTTTTAATGAAATGAAAAATATTCAATGTAAAACACATGCACATTAACATATAATTGTGATACTTTCCCTTCTTTCCAACTTAGTGGACATCATTCTAGAAAAATCCCTTTTAATGAAGCAAATATATCCATAGTGGCATTGATATTTTCTCACAAACAACTCTTCCATTTTGGACTTTTATATCTCAAAACTATGCTCATTGAATTTATGCATCTATATTTTATTACACCATAGGAATCATTTCGATATATCTCCCATTTTAATGGGGTGTATCACATTTCGAGAAAAACATATTAAAGCCGTAAAAGTTTCCCATTGAAACCAAATGTGATTTGATACAAAACATAGGTTTTAACCTTATATAGGTAATTGTTTCAAATAGATTCTTAATTTAAAATTAAAAATATTCAATTTAAAACAAATGCATTCTTATACACCCTTATGTCTACGTAAAGTAGTGTGAGTGATTCCACGGGTCCTCTACACTCTTCATAGGGTATAATTGGGACAGGTAGTGTTAACTTCTACAAGTTCTATTGGCAGAGTCTGTAAAGGGCCAGGTAGCCTCTGGATCTCATATTTTATGAAAGGTGACATATCTAGTAAATTCCCCTATAGTCAATATCTGAAATAGATCTAAATAGAAGTTTTTCATTTTAATATCCAATGTAAAACAAATGCATTCTTATACACCCTTATGTCTATGTAAAGTAGTGTGAGTGATTCCACGAGTCCTCTACACCCTTCATATGGTATAATTGGGACAGGTAGTGAACTAACTTCTACAAGTTCTATAGGCAGAGTCTATAAAGGGCCAAGTAGCCTCTGGATCTCATATTTTATGAAAGGTGATATATATAGTAAATGCCCCTACAGTCAATCTCTGGAATAGATCTAAATAGAAGTTCTTAATTTTAATATCCAATGTAAAAAAAATGCATTCTTATACACCCTTATGTCTACGTAAAGTAGTGTGAGTGATTCCATGGGTCCTCTACACCCTTCATAGGGTATAATTGGGACAGGTAGTGAACTAACTTCTACAATTTATATAGACAGAGTCTGTAAAGGGCCAGGTACCCTCTGGATCTCATCTTTTATGAAAGGTGACATATCTAGTATATGCCCCTACAGTCAATCTCTGGAATAGATCTAAATATAAGTTCTTCATTTTAATATCCATAAAACACAACCACTTTAAGGTAAACTATGTACATGTGTCATTTCTCCCACAAACTAAAGGCTTCCTCCCATTAATTCTAGATGTGAATTCTACCATAAACTTTTTAAGTCAAACTTTAAGATAAACCATGCACATGTCATTTATCTCATGATCTTGTGTCATTTCTCCCATGCATTTGCAATAAATGTCAATTTAATATATATTTTTATTGAATTTGTTTTTTTTTTTTTTTCAGAGATAAGAAAACCATTAAATATGGTTGAAAAATAGAAATTATGCATAGAAGTTTCTTGCTATCCCAATCTAGGGAAAGCAGTGATTACATATGTGCTTTCCAATATTGTGACTAACAAAGTCGTCCAAAGGAAAATGAATATACCAGGAAGAACAACAAACAATGAGGTATATTATATTGGATTGATGGAAGGCTTGGGAACAACTATGGAGTATGGATCAAATGGAATTGTAGTTTTCACCAATTCTGAACTTGTGTGCAACCAGATGAATGACGTGTACCAAGTTAAAAACGAGAGGCTAAAAGAACTGCATGGAATAGCAAACAATATTGTTAGCCAATTTCAATTTTTTAGTATAAGGCATTGTAAAAATGTGAATAATATGTCCGTTGATCTATTGCGTGGGGCAATGCCAATTCAGGATTCATCTATCAAAGATGAATTAATAGATGAATTAGAATTTTACGAGGCAATTCCAATGCAAGATTCATCTCTCAAAGATGAATTGGTTTTGAGACGCTCTTCTTCTAAAATTCAAGATTCATCTCTCAAAGATGAATTAGTTTTGAGACGCTCTTCTTCAAAAATTCAAGATTCATCTCTCAAAGATGAATTAGTGTTGAGATGCTCTCCTTCAAAATGTATTTATGGACATTGTAACATATCTTGGATATGTGTGTCTTGTATACTTATAAATGCGTCTTTTTTATTGACCATGTGTTTTTTTCACTTATATACCAAGTGTGCTCCCACCACACCATGTAAAGCGCAACTTGGGGAACTTCACATTTGCAACAAGTGGTGAACTTCACATTTTTATAAAATTAAAATGCGAGGACTTCAACAAATTTTTGTTTAAATGGAGTTTCACTTCTTTTTTAATGACAATGTGTTTTTTTCAATTTTATACCAAGTGTGCTCCCACCATGTAAAGCATAATTTGGTGAACTTATCATTTTTATATTTTTTTTGCTTAAATTGAGTTTCACACATCAATTAGTACTTTGAAAGTTGTGTTTTACATAATTTGTGTACACTAAATTACATTAATTTTCTAAAATTTATTTTGAATTTATTTTAAATTAGTCATTTAAAAAAATAATTGTAAATGTCCACCGTATATATATATATCATGGAGGATGAACGACGAAGATCAACAGAATCCCATATCTCTACAAGAGGGGGGGATCAGGGATCGAGGGATGTTCATGGTATTTAAATATAATTTTAAATCTCTATACATGTGTGTACATATGGAATTGGTTTTTTATCAATTTTGTGAGTTAAATTAATTGTTAATAAGTTTCATTTTTTATTTTTTAGGAGCTAAGAGGAGAAGGGTCTCTACTCCATCCATGGAGCATGCCCATGGTTCACCCAGTCGTGGTATGGTTTGAACGCAATTTAATCAATGAATATGTACGTGTGTATTTATATGTAAGAATGTATTTTTCAATTGATTATAAATTTGTATTTGTTTATGAAGCTTCTCTCTCGTCTCGAGAGGTTGGTGGTGGTTCAAATCCCCTTAGAGGGCCATCAATAAGTGCTAGAAGGTTGCGTGAAGGTGGTGATATTTATTCCCCTGGAGACCAATCAACGGCTGGTGGTGTTGGTTCTCAGCAGGGTCTTTCTGGTTCTCAACAGTTTCAGGGTGGGGAAGATGCTAGCCAACCACGTCTAGGTTGCCATCAATTTCAATATTTTTTTCATTCAATTTGTACAATTTTTTTTACATGTGTTTTTTCTATTAAACAAAATTTTATATATTGATGTAGAGGCTGAAAATGCTCCAAATGTTGGTCAAAAAAGATGCAGAGAAAAATGCTACATTCAAGAATAAGTTTTTCCACCCACCACGACTTATCCGGCCAACATTTCTGATATACCCTGGGAAAAAAACATGGCACAATGCACCTTAGAAAGTTGTCAATAAATTCATGCAAAATTGTAGAGAGATCTCGTGGCTTTGACTCTACCTGCTGAAAGTTGACAAAGCTTGGAAATAGTTACACACTCTCTAGGCGAACTAGTAGTTGTGTACCGAAATCTTGGGCCAACGACTGATACATTTGTAGAAGTCATGAGAAAAAGAAAGGAAACAGTAATGTGTCCCGATAAATGGGAGGATGTAAGACAAAGAGTTACAAAAGAAATGGTGAATTAAATGTTTAATTTCAAAGAAGGGTCGAAAAGAAAGATGCTGAAGGTGCAATATTTCAAGCACCCCAATATAGCTCACTATTTGTATGATAAACACCTTGCGGCCTATGGAAGACTCCTATGAACAACGAGGTTCCTCTTTATTTTGCAAAAAAAAATTATGCAAAATTATTTTTGGAAATGAAACTCAATTACAATGACCTTCCGTCTGAATATTTTGGTCCTGGGAAAGGTCAATTGTGTGACCGTAGGGGCGCTAGGCGTGATGTTGAGTTGCATCGCCCTGAGCCACCATTGGTTAGTCGACCTTTTCGGGTCGAAAATTTGCGGTTAGAGAAGGATGCCACTTCTCAAATTATTCAAGAAGCAAGGAATGCCATCATCAACAATTTTTACAGTGGATTGGGTGTAGTTGATGTTTGTCTGAATCGACAAAGAGCATGTGAGAATGCACGTGCCAATTTTGTGTATTGTACAGATGAAGAGATTGACAACGTGAGTGTTGAAGATCTCAAAATATATGCAAAGAATTTTTGCAATAGTTGACAAGACCTAATTCTTCATGAGGAAGAGGGCACGGGAACGGTATGTGTTAATGGTTAGGGTTCAATTATTTTAACACATACATGTACAATTTGTAATAAATACACATGTATATGTATACATTTATTTGTATGTACATTAATCTAACAAAAATGTATCGTTATATGTTAAAACACCATTTGCAGTTGTCATGCATGATGAATGACAAAAATGTTAATATCACGTTTGGAGCCTCTGGTTCAAACAATCAAGATGGGTCTCACCATCAAGATATGTTGACAAATGTTAGTGTTTTTTAAGTGATATTTTTAAAATAAATAATTGTTCACACATGTACATGTACATATATAATAATAAAATATTTTAACAGATTCTGATTCCTTCCGATGTTTTTGGGATGGTGGTACCTTCTCCTTCCTTGGGAGATGTACCTTCTACTTCATTAGGAGATGTGCCAGATCCACAACAAGTATGGACAATTTTTCCCTTTTAAAATTTATGTTTTTAAGTTATATATATTCCACCTCAAAAAGTTCCATTAAAAAATGAGATATATCTATATCTTGAGTTATTTTAAATTTTTTTAATTTTAGGTTTTTGGAGATTTTTTTTTGGAGCCTCTCTTAGGAGATGTCCCAAATTCACCTGCAGAAGTATTCAATTTTTCACTTTTAAATATACATGTTTTTTTAAAAGTTATAATTTATAAATTGAAGTTTAAAAGTTTTATTATAAATTGAGATCTTGATCTTGAGTTATTTTATACTTTTAAAATTTTGAATTTTAGGTTTCTATAGAAGATTTCTTTAATCCACGGACTCTAGCGACGGAGATAGGAACATCCACACCATTTCAACCATTTGAAAAAGTTGTATAACTTTTTTTTAATATTATTGAAAATAAGTTTATATATACATGCATTTTTATCTGAAATTTTTTAATATATATATATATATATAATTGTACATGTATATTGTACAGTTACTGTTGGAGATGTTCCCATGGGGGAAGTTGTAGCAGGCAAGCAACAAATGGAGAGGAAACCTCATGAGGTATTGCATGATTTTTTTTATATTTTGTTTTTTACATGAAGTTCTATATATTCTCACTCATTGTTAAAATATCAAATTTTAATGTTTGTACGTGCATTGTGTACAGGTTCCCCATGCTTTGCAAGATAGCTCGCGGATTGAGATTCTGCTAGGAAAGACACTACATCCATCTATATTTGATGGACATGATTTGTAGATTTGATTGAGATTTCTAGTCTTAAATTTACTTTTTTATATATTATCTAAATGCACAGTCATATATATATATATATACTTGATACTTATGAGATTTACAATTTTTGAACATATTTTATTGTGTTAAGATAATTTGTTTTGTTTTTAAAAGTTAAGTTTTGGATGGTTGAAGTACTTTTGGCATGTGCATGTGAAGTAATGTTATATAATTTGTTTGGTTTTTAAAACTTAAGTTTTGGATAGTTGAACTACTAGTAATGTTGTGATCTATAAATTAATGTTTTTCTTTTGAACTACATTTGGCATGTGAAGTAATTTTGGGTTATAATTTGTTTTTTTTTAACTTAAGTTTTGGATGGTTGAAGTACATTTGACATGTGAAGTAATGTTGTGATCTATAATTTTTTGTTAAATTAAAGGTTAAGTTTTGGATGGTTGATCTACATTTGGCATGTGATATAATGTTAAATGTTTTTATTGGATAGTTGAACTACAATTGGCATGGCATGTAAAGTAATGTTGTGATATAATCAAAAAGTTTTTAAAACTCAAGTTTTGGATGGTTGAAGTACATTTGGCATGTGACGTAATGTTGTGATTTATAATTTTTTGTTAAATTAAAAGTTAAGTTTTGGATGGTTGATCTACATTTGGCATGTGATATAATGTTAAATGTTTTTATTGGATAGTTGAACTACAATTGGCATGACATGTGAAGTAATTTTTTGATATAATCAAAAAGATTTTAAAACTCAAGTTTTGAATGGTTGAATTACATTTGGCATGTGAAGTAATTTTGTGATCTATAATTTTTTGTTAAATTAAAAAGTTAAGTTTTGGATGGTTGATCTACATTTGGCATGTGATATAATGTTAAATGTTTTTATTGGATAGTTTAACTACAATTGGCATGACATGTGAAGTAATGTTTTGATATAATCAAAAAGTTTTTAAAACTCAAGTTTTGGATGGTTGAAGTACATTTGGCATCTTAAGATTGCTTTTGATCTCTACATACTCTTGTTTGAGTGAAAAAATTTCCAATGGGAAGAACATAGCTTTTCAATGCAACTAACCATATCAATTGAGCTCTAATTGAAAAAAGAGTAAAGAAAAGTTAACATGCCAACAAAACATGTCAACAAAATAACATTCGTGGTTGTCATTTTTATTGGAATAACTAAATCATATTTTAAGGATTCTCCATCCAAAAACAATTTCAATGAAGAGAATCCTTAATATGATTTAGTTATTCCAATAAAAATAACAACCAAGGATGTTATTTTGTTGGCTTTTTGGTTTTTTTTACTTTTTTTTCAAATAGAGCTCAATTGATATGGTTAGTTGGATTGAAAAGCTATGTTCTTTTCATTGGAAATTTTTTCACTCAAACAAGAGTATGTAGAGATAAAAAACAATCTTAAGATTACTTTCAAGTACAATCAAGTGTTCCAAACATTTTCCCACATGATGATACCTTTATTGACCTCTAAAAAGTAGTTGATGGGCTATATTTTCTGCCTCTTTCCCATATAAATCCCTTTAATTTTGATTGGAAATATAAGAAGTAGATATATGTTTGTTGAATTGGGGTCAATGTCATTAATGCACTCAACTAGGTAGCCTTTTTTATTTATAAATTGGTAAATTGATGGTCCATTCAGTTTTAGTTGCATTCTAGAACATATATATTCAATACGTGAAACATTTTTCATCAATGAACATGGGAAAACTACTTGAAAAATTAATTGCATTCTAGAACACACACACACACACATATATATATCCAACACGTGCACAACATTTTTCATCAATGCACATAGAACATATTCGACCATTGGACAGACAAATTTTGTACTAGATTTTCAATCAGAAATAGAGATGTGGGTCAAATCCCACCAAAAGTCGAAGAAGTGCTCTGAGTCTCTTGTTTGAAAGGAATCTTTGTACAAAATTATACTGCGGATGATTTATTTACATTGTGGATACTTTTTACCAAAAAATCCCACAAGAAAAACTGGGTGTGCATTGAGTTCGTGTATATATCCAGTACATGCAACATTTTTCATCAATGCACATAGAAAAACTACTTTCAGTTAATTGCATTCTAGAACATATATATTGAGTATGTGAAACATTTTTCATCAATACACATAGTAAAACTACTTGAATAGTTAATTGCATTCTAGAACATATATATATATATATATATATATATATATATCCAATACATGCAACATTTTTCATCAATGCATGTATAGAAAAGCTACTTTCAGTTGATACTAGAGTGTGCATGTACCAAAACAATTTGTACATGTGCAAACACTTGCACAGATAACATAACAAGGTAGCTCAATTTTTAATTGAGTATTGGAAGTTCTAGAACATATAATCCAAAGAGAATAAATTGTTGGGCAATTCAATCAAAAAAATTCCAATGGAATGCCATCTTCAATAATCCGTTCATGATCGGATTTTGACATTTTCCATTTCTTAATTTTCGTTTTTTTCTTTGATTGAACCTCTATCAACTTTATGTGTGTTGCACACACCAAGTGACTATATTGACAACTTATGAAATCAGGTTCATAGTCTTCAAAGTAAACAAAATCCCCACTTTGATTAGTTTTTCTGAAAAAAATAACCTTTCAGTATAATAGATCCTCTTTCATATGGAAATCTATGATCATTATAGTTTTCTAATAATTTCATTTTTCGCTCAGTGCAACGCATCAAATAATACTTCACATTTTCATCGTTGTCAATAGGTGCAATTAGGACAAAAACATTCCTGCACAATAAAACTAACTTAACAAAATTATGTATTTAAATTGATTTCTAGATCTTTATCATTAGAAAGCTATTCAAATGTTACCTTCTCTAACAAGATCAGAAACTCGATCACCATTAGATGATATTGTAGCTCCTCTGATTGCATTTCTTCAAACATTGCAACGAACATTTTGCCCTTTGTATTTAGCTCTATATGTTTCCAATCTTTTACATACATTTTGTTTTCATAAACGTCATTGGATTTTGTGTTGTCTATTCAAACATGACAAAAACAAGAATATTTTATTTTATCCAATGAAAACACATTTCTAGATGACTTTGTTTTAATTGAATGCAATTTTCGAGTCCCTTTTATTGTTTCAACGTCATTTCCAATTGATATATCTATTTATTCGATCCCAATATGCCAAAAAAACCTTTATATGGAAAATTTAAAGAAGAATGTAAATATGATATCAAATACAATCAAAGATAATCATTGTGATAAATGTACACTGTTTAAAATTAGATATCCAATAAAAATTAAATTGAATGTACCTTCGCACTTCCCTTGATCGGTTAGTCTCATGGCTTAGAGCAGTGATGCACCATTGAACAACTTCTTTCGTGTCCACAAGTCGACTTGCAGAGGGGTTCATTTGATATCTTCTAAGTGCTCGTTTTATGCATGCCCCTGCACCGTCATGTTCTCCTTTTCCATGGCCAGTCTCAAATAAATTCCAACAATGTTTAATGGAGGTTTTCTTATGAAGACAACACAACCAAAATAATGATCATGCAGATTTGAATTGACCTGCGCATCCATCTAACCATATCCAATGTTCATTGAATGTTATTCCACGATTTTTCAAGGAATCATAAATTTTTCCAAAACAGTGTTGTACAAAATATGTATCAAGTGTACGATCATCACTGATATAAAAGTGATATTCTTTAATAATATGTCAATTTTCAATGGTGATTTTTATATGATCGACGTTTTATTCAGCATGTCTATATAGAATATGGACGAGCATGGAGACTTGGTCAGAATGATAGTATTCACTCTGAATTTCTTTTTATGGAACAAATGTGTAGTTTTCTGCAAAATCAATTACTAAAAAAATGGTCCCTGGTGGAAAAACTAATTGTTTAAATTGCAAGTCTTGTCATTGAGATCTATGGGGATGCTTGGTGTATTTGTAAATTTCTGCCTCAAACTTTCTCAAAAATTCTATCACAAAAATTTCTTCTTCTCGTAATTTAATTCTTTTAAAACTATTTGCACCTTGAATCGATGTATGGATATATTCATATCTCTTCCATTTCACTTTCATGTTGGACAATGATTGATCATTTATATCAGTATGATATTTGTTTTGAAATTTAGTCAAATTTCAAAAATCATCACATTTTTTACCACCAACACATTTATTTTCGTAAAATAGTTCATCTCTTTCTCTTTCACATAGAATTTGAGATATGAAATCACAGATAGTGGAAGGAGGAGGTGAATCCTTCCAAAATGTTCTACCAAAATCAAGGAATGTGTCATAATATAACTCAAATTCCACATGATAACGGCAACAACAAGTGTCGCGTACGGTGATAGGTTTTACATACCATGGTTTTTGTTGAACAAAAGCACTGATTGAAACATGAATTTCATGATTCTCTTCTTTGAACTTGTTGAACAACTCTATCTGAGTGGTTTCCAAGAAATGTTTTTCATGTTCTTCGTACTGATTTCGTGTTATTCTTCTTCACATCACATGCATTGCAGTTGGCGAAACACGCGATTGTTCTTCCAATATTCATATATTATTTTTTTAACATTTCCTCCAATTCTATCTTTGTATGGTTGCCTACAAATAGCTCTCCAACAAGCGAGTTCATCATTTACATCTATTTGTAGCCGAAATTTCTGATGTTCGTGCAAAGTTTTTCGCAAGGTTCCTAATGCTCGTGCCATAGATTTTACCAAGCGATTCTCTTTAGTACTTGATGAAACCACTTCCATATGTATTGCTCTACGTACAGCTGAAACATTTTTCTGTCTAGATCTTCTAATTGAATTTATAGCACTATTTATATTTTGTATCACATTTTCCTTCATTTTTTTTTTTATCTTTGGTTGATTTTCGAATACCCAATAAAGTCGTAGCTTCTTTTAATTTTCTTAATGATAGGAGACCTTTCAAGATTTGGGCTTGAACGGTCACCTTTTCCTATATGAAATACTTATCAAAAATGTGGTTAACATGATATCATATATAATGGTCAGCTTTTTTATCTCCATATGTGTGAGTGTCAACATTTTCTAACATCTCATCATCGACATTGATTTCATCTGTACATATTCGAATGAATAGTACATAATAAGTTTACATATTCAATAAATAACTAAATTAATAAATATATGTATAATTTCAATATACATGCATGTGTTCAACATATATATATATATACCTTGTGATTCAATTTCTTCACTTGAATTTCTTTCAACATTTTCACCATCTTCAATCATTGGTTCAATATCTCTTTCACTTTCTCTTTCAAAATTTTGTATCTCATCATCAATGTTTTGAGGAATATCTCTCTCTTTTTACATTGCAAAATATTTTTCAAATTATTTCATCAAATAAAAATTAAGCTTCACATTTTACACTAGGAAAATTTTAAATATATCAAAATCATAATATTTACATTTACATACATGTTTCAACTTCTAGTTGAGGTTGATTTTCCCCTTCAATATTTGAGAGTGCTTCTATCTTTCTTTTGCGAGATTGTCTCGTCTCTTCTCTACGTTCCTCAGGGTCTCTTTTTCGATCATATTTTCTCGTACAATTCCTTCGATTTCCCATGATAATAGAGTATGAAGTTCAAAAAATTTCCTTCAAAAAATTAGACAAAAACTCAATTAAAAAAAACATCACAAAAGATTTAATTTTTTTTTAAAAAAAAAACTCATTTTAAAAATTTTACAAAAAATACATACTTCAATCCAAAACACTTACTTTAAAAAATTCGAGAAAAAAATATCTTATAAAAATGAAACGAAGCTCAAAACATTTCCTTCCAAGTCCTACAAAAAAAATTCATTTCAAATGTTAGACAAAAACTCATTTTAAAAAATCATTATAAAAGATTTACTTCAACCCAAAACACGTACTCTAAAAAAATGTCACTTCAAAAAATGCCTCCAAAAAATGTCCATTGAAAATTAATTCCAACTTCATAAAAAACGCCACTTTAAAAAATACTTCAAAAAATATCACTTAAAAAAATACTTCCAAAAAATGTCCAAAAAATGTCCTTTCGAAATTAAGCCCAAATCCATACCTTCAAAAATAATGAAAATTAAGCCCAAATCCATACTTTCAAAAAAAATCAAGCCCAAAAAACTAATCACATACCTCAAATGTCCTTCGAATGTACCTCCAAGAAAAGTCTTCAAAAATGTTCTTTGAATGTAACTCCAAGAAAATTCCTTAAACCCAAAACAATTATTTTCAAAATCAGACCAAATGTACGAAAATATGCAAAAATAATGAATGCCTCCAAGAAATGTTCTTTGAATGTACCTCCAAGAAAATTCCTTAAAACCAAAACAATTCTTTGCAAAATCAGACCAAGTCCTTTGTAAAATCAGACCAAATGTGTGAAAATATGCAAAAATAATGAATGATTTCACGGCAATTTATATTGCCGCGAAATGTTTTTTTGGAGGAGCTCCGCGGTATTTTACAGTCGACGGAAAGTCAGGTAAAAGTTCGGTCGATTTTATATAAAAAATTCGGCTGAACTTTTATGTTGTTAGACTTAACGGGCCGTCGGCGCAAAAAACAGTTCGGTCGAACTTTGTTTAAGAGTTCGGCCGAACTAATGCGTCACCAGTTACGTAGAACCAAGCTCTGAATATGTATCTGCAACTTTGGATTGATTAAACTCCATGAAACATTCTGAATTAACTGTCGGAACCAAGACAAGCATTTTCAGAATTGAATCTACTTTCAGGAAATATAACTTTTATGGAATATCATAAATATTTACTAATTTTAATTAATTTTGTAATAAAACGGGTGCAAACAATTTCTAAAGGTCATTGTGATTCAGTGAAATCAAAATTTTGTATCTTCCAAAATACATTGTAAAAAAAATGGAAAAAATTATGGTGCATTACATTGGTCTGTCGTCTCTAATGGGTAGCTTTTAGATTTTTAGTTTATAACTTATATGTTAAGAAATTTCTTGCATCGCGAAACATATTCAAAATATGCAGTTTTTTCATATTAGACCCAGGGATAATTTTAGGGGCGAATTTTAGCCCAAAGGCGAATTTTAAGGGATTTTAAATTTTATTAGGGCGAATTTTTTATATAAAACCCAATTTTTATAGTTTAATAAAGTTAGCCCAAAAAATATTTTAAAAATAATTAATTATTTAATATTAGCCCACCAAAAAAAGGGCGCACAAAACTGGAAACATGAAATTCGCCCTAATTTTCCAGATTTCCATGGCATTCGCCCCATTTTTTCAACGGATTTTCCAGATTTCCATGGCATTCGCCCCATTTTTTCAGTGGTTCGGAGAGGTGGCTAGGCTTTGTGCACACTGATCTTCTAAGTTCTTGCTGGCTGAGCAGATCGAGTTGGAAAAATACAGTCATAGCAATCCCATCATGGTCTGTTAGGGCCTGGCTGACTCTCTCTGGTCCGTTAGTTTTGTATTTGTTTTCTAATTCTAATCGATATGCTTCAATATATTCGCCATATTTGAATGGAATCATTTCTGCGTTGTTCTATACAATATATAATTTGCTTTTGTGTGTGTTTGTTAGATCATAGAAATTCTTTTGATCAATTTTGATATTGTTCTCTGCAGATTATCTTTACTTACAATGGGTGGTGGGTATCTCTTTCCAAATGAATTGGAGGAGGAAACAATGCTCAGTTCACTTGACGTCTTAGGAACCGGAATCACAGAGGAAGCAGAGAAAAGCCCTGTTTCACCTACAAATAAAGAAGAAATGTTCTCTGCGACTGGAATTTTTACTTCTGATGATACTATATGGGTGGGGAAAGAAGAGATGCTGGCCGACTCGACGTCCTTACAGCATGATTATTGTAACGTGATAGAATCTGCAATGGAAAAATATCCAAAAGACATTCCAGATGAGACACTGGATTCACCACCTCTTACAGTTATCATCAATAACCAAAACCCAAGTGCATTGATAAATTCAGTATTTGAAAGCCCTGCAGAATTGATTCCAAATGAGACTCTGGATTCACTAGCACACACAGTTACCCCTAGTAGCGAATCGCCAAGCGCATTTATGAATTCTGAAGGCCCTCAACCTGAGTTACCAAACCAGACTGCTACTGGTCAAGCCTCAAGCAAGGATTTGGAGGTCTCTCTCTTGCAAGTTATGAAAATCGTATCTGACAAGCAGGATTTGAGCTTTGTAGAGAAGGTTCATCTTCCAGAAGAGCAGATTCTTCGTCTCTGTAATGGAATTGTACCTAATTCTGCAGAAAATCAATACCCTGATATCAGAATCAGTTTCAACTCCTTGAATCAACAATCTTTGCCGACAATTGGCTTCTATGGGGACAAGCGAACGATGTGTAGAATATTGAAGGAGATGGGTGTTATAGATCATTCCGTTCATGCGCAAATGGAGGAAGACAAATTTGAACCAGGTTTGTATGTTGGTCTTTTGAAGCATTACATAATTGTTTTCTATTGGCATCAAGGTATTCATCTTAAAGATGCATCAAGGAAACAGGTTTCTTGCAATTTCATACAGTATGTAGTGGATTTGTGCGATGATGTTTTTGTGTGCGTTGAAGAGAATAACATTCTGGGAGCTCTGTCTGCTTCTGTCACCACTACTTCTTGTAGACTGAAACGAACTCAGAGGCTGAAGATAAGTCATGTCCAGAATTTTGAAAATGATGTCAGGGTTTCGCCTGGGTTCAACCTAAGCATAGGAAGGTATATCAGTACGACCCCTCCTGAAGGTCTGGCAATACTGAAACATAATTTGTTCTTTATTGAAGGATATCACAGATGTGCTTTTCTCACTGCTAATTATAAACAGTCCAAAAAGTATTTTAGTACTCAATTCAAAAAGGTTAACGTCAGTTCCCTTCTGTCTGAGTTGGAGCAACCGTCGAAGGACTATGATCTTGATTTCACTCGGCTCAACAATGAAGAATTTATTTCTCTTTTAAAGCATTCTGCATTGCTAGAGTTCCAGGGTTATACAGACTTAGAGAATTCTATCCAAAGTCGCCGCAGGGAAAGTCGGAAGTGCAACATCCAATCAAAGCTTAATGAATTAGAGGAGCAAATCTTGCAGAATTTTCTCCAAGTTCTTCCTGAGTACTGCAAATTCATTCGATATATCCCTAACTCAACATATGCATCTGGAGACAGGGAGCATATTGGAGATGATGAGATTCCTATTCAAATAAATAGGTTTCAGCAATTGGAACATCAGTTGGCTACTATTTTGAGTGGCAACTCGGGGAAGCAGAAACTGGTTTTCACTGGGGCGGAGATTAAATTTCAACCCCCTACTGGGACGGAATCAGAGTTTATCATTGAAAAATCTGAGAAGTCTGGCCACATGATTTTGTATGAAGAAGAGATTATATTGAGGCCCATAGGTAAAGGTGAAAATACAAATCAGAAGGCAAAGATTTTGCCTAACATAAAAGATGGATCTACAAGGAAACGCCCAGTAGTATCAGGTGAGCATCTTTTTCTTCAATTTGGAAGCAACAGAAGGTCGTTACCAGGGGTTGTGGAAGTCATCCGTGTTTCGGACAATGCACTCTATGATTGGATAGAATATTTAGTTCCTAAAAAATTACTAAACGTGGCACAGAATATTGTTTTCCTGGCTTTCCTTATGAGCAATGGCATTTTTGAGCAAATGAAGAGCTTTGGTCAGCCTCTTATTCAAAAAATGTTGAACAAACAAAGAAATTTCATTGAAAAACAGATTCTGTTGGCTTTCCTCATGAGCGATGACACTTTCGATCAAGTCCAAGCTTTGCTTCTTGGGAAAAGTTATTCACATGAAGCAATGGATGTTTGTTATCAGCCTCCATCAAACCCCTCTCTTTCTCAGTCTCACTCCTTTGATTATATGTGCACCTATTTTCATGTGATCTACCTTCATTATTCTCTGATTTTCTCTCATAACCTTGCCTCTGTTGGTATTCAGAAAATCTTTCTTTTCTGTAAGAATCAGTGGTCTATTCAACAGGGTTTTGGGCTTTCTTGACCCTACTTTTTATTCTGTGTTCCCTTTTCTGATATTTATCCTTTAAAATTTCAGCTGATGTCTTTTCATGGCAGGCAGAATGCTTGTCCATAGGCTGCTGTGAGTGTTTTCTATCCTCTCTGTCATTCCTGTGGCCTGATCTATATCTTTCACGGTCTGATCTATATCTTTGATGATCTGATCTATATCTTCCATGACCTGATCTGTATCTGTCTTGGTCTGATCTCTATCTTTCCCGGTCTGATCTACACCTTTCCTGATCTGATCTTTCCCTGTCTGATCTACGCCTTTTCCGGTCTGATCTTTCCCTATCTGATCTACGTCTTTCTTCATCTTATCTTTCCCAGTCTGATCTATGCCTTCCTTGGTACGATCTTTCCCGGTCTAATATGTGACTTTCTTGGTCTGATCTTTCCTGGCCTGATCTACGCCTTTGTTGGTCTGATATTTCACGGTCTGATCTATGACTTTCTTTGTCAGATCGTTCTCGGTCTTTTCTATATCTTTCCCGATCTGATCTATATATTTCATGTCGACAAATTGTTTCCTCTGAAAGGTTCTCATATTGTTGAATCAATCTGCCAGCTGGTCTTCTTATGTCTTTCTAATTTTCTGTTTGCTTACAATCATACTCTGTTGAGGTTTTTCCTTGTAGTCTCACTTGAATTGAAGACTTAATATTTGTGTCATGCTCAATCTTTCTTCCTGAACCATATCTTTCTGAGAAATTATTTCCTCTGACTTCCATCTCAGAATGGTCACAAAACACTTCATTAGAAAGTGTTGAGATAGTCGGTTCACGTGGAGAAATTTCCTCATCTGATGACAGCCATCCATAGCATGGTTTCCTCCCCAGTGACACAGCTAACATTCCTTTAGAAAAACTGTTTTCGTTTGACAAGAAAAGGGGCACTTCTTGCCTTTGAATTTCACTGACTGGAACTGAAATTTTGAAAAGAATTAGCATCAATTCCTCAAAATCAATTTGCAGTCTGTTAATGTACAAGCTGAGCCAGTTCTTGCATAACATTTATTTCAAAGAAGAATTGGCAGCTGAGAAGGAAAAAAAAACCTTTCCTATGGCAATGTTCTTAAAAGACAATTTGTACATGTTAGACATATTTCTTAATCAATTCCAACATTTTATTTAATCATCACACAAAGCAGAAGCAAAATTGCTTTCATGAAAAACTGGTTTAATTTCGAATCCTTTGAAAATCTTACCAGATGTGGCCATAATTTCGCCTGGTTCCAAATCTTCAGTTAATGCATGTGAATAGGAAGTGGCACTCGCCGGAAAAATAGGACTGAGAAAGCTTTTCTACCTATATTCATAAACATCACTCTCTTTCTTAGATTGCTCATCTGTTGTTTATTTCTGAATTTTCTTTACCTCTAACACAGATGAGGTATTGAGGACTAAGTTTTCACAAATGTTGTTTATCTCTTGTAAATCTGTTTGTTTGCCAACCAACATTAAATCATCGGCGTCATCTTCTCCTACTCTTTCCCAGCTATTATGTTTCTCAATTTTGCAGCCCAAAGGATCTTGCAAGGATCTAATATTTGAATTTCCAACATCTATGGCTTTCTGACCTACCACCTCAGCCTTCACAGAAACTGAACTATCATCCAAATGATCCAACATTGCAGGCAAAACATCCCTATCAATTTCTCCATCTCTGTCTGAGGAACATCGAGGAACTTCATCAACTTCAGCAGAAGATGTGCCAAGATCATTTTCAAAGGTGAAAATGTTCCTTCTCTCTGGTAAATATGCTTGTTTTCCAACCAACATTAAATCATCGGCTTCATCTTCTCCTACTCTTTCCCCACTATTATGTTTTTTAATCTTGAAGCCCAAAGAACCTTGCAAGGATCCAGTATCTAGATTGCCGACATCTATGGCCTTTTGACCTACCACCTCTGCCTTCACAGAATATGAACTATCATCCAAAGGATCCAACATTGCAGGCAAAACATCCCTATCAACTTCTCCATCTCTGTCTGAGGAACAGTGAGGAACTTCATCTACTTCAGCAGAAGATGTTCCAAGATCATCTTCAAAAGTGAAAGTTCCATCACCATCTGCAAATACATTACATAAAATTTTGGTGAGAAGCTCAATCATTTCAATACATGGATGTATCCTGCATGGTTTAAGATCAAATTCATTATGTGATCTGAAAATAAATTTTGGCTCAAGTATATCCAAAGTTGTAAGTTATGGCTTTGTTGAATGTTCCTAAAACCAAATATTTTATTTTTTTTAAATATAGACTCATATTTTCCAAGTCTCTTGGCAATCAAAAACTTTAAAATAGCTTCAAACAAATTTCTAAAATGCCTTTTTTTTCTTAAACGGGAAACTGATGTCAAATTAGAGTGAATGCTGGAAAATCTTCAGAAACTTCTGACATATTGCAGATAGCAGCTTCTTCGTTCTATGTTCTTTATCCTCTACCCATTTTTTGAACCTCAAATTAACTTCCTCTCTTACTAACGAATGTGGGTATGATACTATGAAGATAGACTTTATTATACATGCTTGCGTAGTATTATGACAATTCTTTTCAACTTTTTTGACAATCATTAATTTCTTCAGGAATCTTTGCTTATCACACGCAAACTCCAAATTGTGCATGGTGACTTAGATGCTAACATCTAACGAAACATGAAAAAGATAGGTAAATGAGATCAGGTGAAAAAGAAGAAAACTGACAATTGCAGATGATACGATAGTTCTCTCAGTGATGTTAATACAAAACTCTAAGTCCTAGAACTTTACAATGCTTTTAGATGTACGAATATATTGAAAGAACCTAAACCTTTATATGGTGGTTCAGAAGGTCTTATGCAACCTAAACTACCTGGGTTTAGCCTATGTGTCATTAAGGCCTCCCTTGCAGTAGATGGTGAAGCCATCAGCACTTATTGTTTTCACTTTTTTTCACTGTTGCAGCTGAATCAAGGCTCCATGACCTTTTGCAGATAGAATTGCAGCTTAGAGCTGGTCATCTTGGTGATGTAGTTCAGAGCAGGCAGTGCAAGGGCTTTCGAGAGAGAACAAATGAACAAAAGAATGTGAAAAGACATTTGCAATTTTTCTACCATGATCACTAAACAGTGGAGCCATTTGGAAATGCAACCATCACAATGTAATAACATTTTAAACAATGAATGCTTGAAATAAAATTTAGCATTAACACTTAACATAAAAGTCTTCTCACACTTGCCATTTTTTTCATTTTTTAGAGTGGAAAAAACAATATTTATCTTTAACACTAAATGCGAAAGACATCTCAGACCTGCCAATTATTCCATTTGTCACAGTGGCAGCTACTGTAATTCTCTAATCCCACATGCAAATCATGTTGAAGCTCAAAACTGGTCATGTTGGACTCATGACACAGGTTAGACTCCAGAGCAGGTTATGGAGCTCAAGTCATAGAGAATGTATCCACTATAGTAGGATGTTTGTTTTTCAGTTGAGGTTACTTGGCAGTAGAATCATGGAAGCCTATTTGGACACTTGGACTATCAGAACATTAGATTTTTTTTCCTTCTGCAAAATTTGGACAAAAAATTCCCAACATTTCGTTATTTATCAAGGTAAACAATTTGATGAACATTCCAGAAGACATGAGATGGCTTTCCTCCTCACAAGCATAAGCTTAGTTGATAAACATAATTAGCATAGTCTAAAGCATAAACCTAGTTGATAAACATAATTAGCATAGTCTAAAGCATATTTCACAGGTTTTTGGTTAATGGCATTTTCTTTTTAAATTACAGTTATTAATACAGATCACTGAGGATGTGTCAGTTATCTCTATTTTTGCTTAATGGCATTTTATTTTTAAATTACAGTTATAAATACAGATTATTGATATGCCCGTTATCTCTCTTTATATAGTTCTTAGAAAGGCAATGTTCAAATTAGGAACTTTGTATTGCGATGTTCTTTTTCCCAGTTGCAGGAAATCTCTTCCCAGATTTCTTTCATAGCTAAAGACTTGTATCACTACTCTTGCATAGTTTGTCAATGCATCTTTCTTTGTCAGTGCTTGATTTTGCTGATAAGAAATATTAAGAGCTTGGTGAGGTCAATCCCAAGCAAGAGGAGGAATGCAATCACAAGAGATGAAGCAATGGACTTGAAGTATCTTGTTGCAAGCTCTAGTGTGTTGATCTGAGGCATTATTTTGGGAACTAACTTCTAAGGTATTGGACCCTATGGAGCAATGAATCTAATATGGATTTTTTTGTTTTGTTTAGGTCACTTGCTAGTGGAGCAGATTGTTTGAGGCCTATCTACCTCCTCAACAAAGGTCAGTTGTGGCACAATTTGTCTTTTCTGTTGGGCTTAGGGCTGTGCTAGATGTAGGGATTATTGGCCCTATGGTAGAGAAGTAATCTAGCGAGAGTATTCACACTATTCTATTTCTTTTAGCATGCGTCAAGGTTGCAAACAATTGAGAAGACTAGTGCAACTCCTTTTGATAAGATATCAACCCTCTAGGACATGAGTTTATTGACACATTATGAGGTCTTTTTCAGTTTGTACTGTGGTAAGAAATGTTGGTGCAAATTTTGTTGATTAATATAGGGATTCTTTGGCAAAGGCCTATAGTAATTTAAGGCATATAAAGAACAGTGGACTAAACTACAATGTTAAGTTCTATGACCTGTTTGGAGAGAGTTTCACTGTGTTGTTCTTCAAAGTGAAATCATTTGTAATCAAGCTTATTGAGTGGTTGTATTTGAGGTTAGTTTAAGGATTGTTCTAAGTGACCATTGATGTTCAGTGCTAGACTCAGTTTAGAGATTCAATCACAAATCTAATATACTAAAAAACAATAAGGAAATATTTGATCAGATCTTGACCCAGTTTGAAAGGCTAATTGACATTGTAATTTTTCAGCAGGAATTCCATGAACTACAACAAGATATGCAATATGATTGATTTTCTGGTAATCTGAATGTTTGATCAAAACTAAAAGTATGACAATTATGGTAACTAAAAGTTGTCAACCGAGAAGCAGTGAATCATCACCATATTACACTTTGATATTTTACACATAACGCACAACTATATACTATCACACTCTGTCAATTTGACCGACTAGTATAGGTCACCTGGTCTGTGATTTCTTGATCTTCAGGCTATAAAAGAAGAAAGGTGGTGGACTTCTCATTCCACATGTTTGTAAGGAAGACGAGAATTTTTAAACGACAATTCGAAAGCCCTCCATAATTTAAGGAAATCGAGATCTTGTATGCAAGACATGAAATGTATCCTATAAAAGACTATCAGTAGGCATCCTATGTCATCCATATAAGTAAAATAAAGTAACCCTATTTTGTGTATCGAAGAAGAGGCCAAGTCCTTATCGTTGTTACAAGCGTATATATATATATATATATATATATATATATATATATATATATATATATATGTGTGTGTGTGTGTGTGTGTGTGTGTGTGTGTGTGTGTTTTGAAAGCATACAGAACAGTGTGATAAGGAGCCGACTTATGACTCTTGTCCTTAAGCTATTGGGAGATCTCAGTGTTACCCACAATCCAACAAGATCCTTGTTCAATCTTTTTTTTTGTTCTAGATAGAAAGGCATCCAATTTCAAGTGATAGCTTATAAATCTCTCTTTTAAATGTTTGTGTGATACGCATTGAACATATTAAGCAGTGCAGTTGCCTTAATTGGTCTCTAAGTTTGAAAATTTCTATTAATAGCAGGTTCGTTGCGTGGGAAAACTAACACAGCATATCCTTTTTTTAAAGTGGTTTTAGGAGATTTATTTGTGGTTATGCATATCAGTTTCTATCTTGCGAATGTGGAACATACAGTAATACAGAGCAGGGATGTCAAAAATTGTTTGATTGTGGTGTTTGGATTGTGAATAACTGTGTATTTTGAAAGAGCTTTGGCTGATTTGCTGATTTTTTATTCTTTTTACGTCATTCTTGAGATGTTTCCTGTAGTTGCCAAATTCATGGATGAACTAAGAAAATATTTGTGAGGTTCTATAAACCCTGAAGGCTCATGAACGATACCTTTTCCAGAAGTTGAAAAATGAGATTTGTGAAATTTTACTTTATGGAGTGTGTTTTTATCATAAACTATAACCTTTGCTCTGAATTTGACAAAACAGAGGTTTGGAATTTTACTGAATGGGTATTATGTTTTTTTTTTTTTAAATCGAGGAAAAATCTTCAGAAATTGAAAGCTCAGACATTGTGATTTTTACCAAAATTTGTAAACAACCAACTAAATTATTTCGCTTCATTAACCTTTTCCAGAATTTGACGTAACACAGGTTTCAAGTTTGACTCATTGAATGTGTACGATGTCATAAAGCATAACATAAAAAATATAACCTTTTCCAGATTTTGACAAAACAGAGGTTTGAAATTTTACTTATAAAAAATTTATGACTTTTTTCACTTCGTCGACCTTTTCCAGAATTTCACAAAACAGAGGTTCCGGATTTTACTTCATTGTATGGGTTTTATGTTTTTTACAACTGGATCGATGAAAAATCTTGAGACATTGAAGGCTCAGAAATAATGATTTTTTTCAATTCATTAAGCTTTTCCAGTATTGTCAATGTTATGTTTGAAATTTTTACTTTGATGTCATAAACTATTACGTTTTCCAGAATATGACAAAACAAGAGTTTGAAATTTTACTTCATTGAATGTGGTTTTATGTTTTCTGACAGCTGGATTGATTAAAAATCTTTTGAAATCGGAGGGTTAGACACCGGCAGGAATTTATTGAAAACAGAAGTTTGATTGCTAACTTTGCACAATCGAAGTGCTCTAGAGGTTTTTGAGGGTGCTGAATCCATATATAGAGTCAACAAACCAGTTTGAATAACAAAAACCAAGATTTTACCTCAAAATTTTTCATCAGATTCCAGCACTTGAAACTTCAAAAAGTCACACTAAAAACAACACCAAACCGAGTAAAAACCATTTTTTTTCCAAAATTTAACAAAACAAGCTACAATATTTCACTTCATTGAATGTTTTTTTTTTCCTTTTCTGAGATTTCTTTTTGGAAAGAGGTTTAATTGCAATATCAGGAAATTTTAAAAATTGTTGCAGTGATTGGGATCATTCTGCCGCGGTAGTTTTGGAGCAGATTACAAAAGAAGAAATAAGTTGCAACTTACTGCCAGCGGTTGGCAAAGGGATAAGCTGTGGACAAGTTTTTGGGAAAGGATGTGCACTGCATTGAACAGAGTTGTGCATTCTGGCAAACTGTAAATATTAAAATAGATTTCTCATAAAATAGAACGAAATTATGATTTTCAAAATTAAATTTTTTTCAATAGAGTAATTAATTTATTTCGTGGAAACATATGTTGTAAAAGTTCTACGTTCTAGATATATTCATCAAAGTCTTAGGGTTTGTAGGATTATCACATATTTAATGTTGGATTTAATTCTATCCTAAAAGTATTAAACAATAATAGAACTAACTACATTTTAGATCTCTAGTTGCACCGACAGAAAGTGAGGTGCATTAAAGCTTGGGTGGCAGAGACATCATTGTAATAGACATGGACACTGATAAAATAACATGGAAAGTATTTCATATTCGATGTTTAATGTTACAAATATATATAAACTAGCATAGATCCACTTGACCCTATATTTTTTTAAGCTTGAGAAGTTATTTGATATTTATCCCTTTTGTTGCTTAATAGATCTAGAGTTACAGAGAATCTATACTAGTATTTGCATCATTTCTTCCCTAGCAAAGATCTATAGGCAATGGGACGATTGGTCTATGAGAGTTTATGTTTTTTGTAACAAGATTTTTATGTGTCCTAGTATTAAATGATAAAAAACTAATTTAAGAAGTCTAACACTAAGCAACAATGGGCTTATTCAAGTACATGAAATTGTGTTAATGTCTAGCCTTGATATCTTTGAAAATTTTAGTGGTTTGTTTGTTGCTTGTTTAGAGGATTTTGTTGAGTTTGAAATTAGTCTCTTGAATGCTTATGGTTCTCATATCATGCATAGATCGATAAATCGATAGATCTAGTTCTATTATTATAATTGTTATTGTTTTCTTTATATATTTGGTGGTTTGAGGAAAGATATTTTATTTCCTTTCACTTTGTGGCATGATTTCGACATCTACACCTTTTAGAATATAGTAAAATATTTTTCTTATTATAGATTTTTCTTGGAAAAGAATTATTGAGAGTTAGGTGCAAATGCACAATGTTGTGTAGCATTAGTGTGATAAATATGGGATAGTGCAAGGCATAGTTTTGAAGATTAGTCTAAGTTGACTCGTACCTAATCAACTCAGTCAAGTTGATTGTTGGTTGAACGGCTAATTGTTGGTTCAATGGACAGAAGGTCTTGCAAGCACAAATACCAAAGGGAAAGATGGAGCCCATCATGGGGTACTCTTTGTAATTCTCCACCACTGCTACCTTCCATTCTTCCTCAAACTCCTCTCCAACCTCAATATCAGTTCTAGTAGTAGCATGAGAAACAACACTACGCTTAGCAAAACTAGAAGAACGCGTTTTCCAAACTACACGAGAACTACTTCCCTCACGAGTCACCATGTGCCATGCTTGGTCTCAGTGGTTCTCTTCCTTCTACTCCTGGTTCAACCACCATATCTTCATTGGAACCAACACCTCAAACTCCACTAGACAATGATTCACCATTTTGTACTGGTGATTTGCCATTTTGTCTTGAGTGATTAGCCATGATTATAGGATAATGTAATCTGCATTGAGAGATTAGAACAAAAATTATATATACATATTATATTATTAATAAAATCGCCTTCCATTTTTCCTATGTATCATGGGGATTCGCCTATTTATTATATATATAAATTTAGGGGGGTTCTTAAAATTTTCCCTGATTGGACCAGTTCAAAAAAATTTAGTAATTATAATATGCATCCATTGGCTTTGTAAATATGACGAAACTGAAGTAGAATCTGTCTAGATTGTTGTAACACATTTTGTTTCTCAAAAACACAAATTTTCAAAGAATACAACATTGTGTATTAACATGACTTCTTATGAATCCTTTGATTGTTAAAAAACACACACTCAAATAAACGCTTAGTTGACATATCAAATGTGTATAAAAAAATTCTAAAAAATAAGTAATATAAAGCTAACAAAATTTCTTACAACTTTTATTTTTATCACAAAATGAAATTCTAGATAGAAAGATTGTTTTAGCTTGCAGTAAGTTGAAGAACCAGAAAAAAATGAAAGTTTTTTCTAAAAAAATGGCAAAAAGTGTAACCCAACTTCACATTTTCACCCGCTTAGGTAATTACACAACATGCTTTAGTTTAATATGAATATACACTAAGGAAATCTTCAATTCCAAGACAAATAGTTGAGATTCGGGGTTATGTTGCGGGGAAAATCATTAACATTCAAAATTCTCAAACCAGAGTACATACCAGATTGAACATTATTTTCAATCTTAGAAAGTTGCAAAGAAATAATTTTAAATCAAAGAAACTACTCAAATAATCAAAAGGTTTCATGAGGCTATCTTAAATTGCACTATATACCCCATAACATCATCAGACAACATATATTGCACTAGTTTATCTTTCTGAATACGCAGGAACTTTTTAAGACCGATGCACTTAATAAATCTTACTGTTTTGAAAATTATTCTTGCAAGCTCTGAAATGGCATTTATATATTTCTATCTAGTCCCAAAGTGTTTGATGAAAGCCCATGAAGGTTCAAATTGGGACTGTAATAGTGTCTGTAGCAGATCACGGGGTATTGACAGGCCTGGCTATTCCTGCAATCCTCAATAGACATAAATGTGATTATATTTTGTCAAGAGTAAGCACCCAAGATACCAGAATTAAAATCCTTATGACCAATTTCCGTTCACTAACAGTAATTATTGATAAATCACTAAAATATTCATATATTTATCTAATATGCATCTTGGACGAACCTGCACCTGAAAGTAGTAAAACTGATTTGGCATGTAGTCAACTGAAAATGAAAGATGTCCCTTTTGATTTGTAAAGCCAAACTGCGGGAAAGGCTCCACGCTAGACAGTAGGTTTATCATTCCACCTTTCAGAGAAACGCAATTTCTACCTACTAAATAACGAGGCATATTGTATTATTATTATTATAAAATCATACTCCTACAAGCTCTTTAATCCCTTGAAGACAAGTCAAGAAATACATGCTGAAAGAACTCTCTCAATGAAAACTATTGCGCCTATATTTATTAGGTATCCAGATTGACCCAAATATGAGTAGCCTTGTTTAATAGGGAAAATATCCATTCTGATGTAATTTCTTTCAGTTAAGTCTTCAAGGAATCCCTTGTATAAACCAAAGGAGGAAATAATACTAGCTTTTATAAACAAGTTATCAAAACAGTCATTGTATTTGAAGTGTAAAAGCAAGTTATCAAAACAATAATCGAAGATATATTTGAAGACATACAACTAATTCCATTTGTAGATTTGTTTTTTTAAGGATACTGTCAAAAAGCCATATGTATGAAAATATCTTGAGTTGCTACTAACATACATGTTGATAATTCTTGTAATAAAGCAGAGATATGTTTGGCTTGTATGAAATCATACTTTTCAAATATTCTTAACTAAATGCATGCAATAATTCTGCAAGTAGTTGCATCTATGGCAAGATTTAGTTATGTAGCTCGTACAAGGAGAAGTGGCAAAAGAGTGACTAGGGGTGCCCAGCTGCAATGCACTTCATCAGATGGGGAAAGGATAGGTGATGTGAATGTCTACAATGCTCCAAGAAATGTTGTTGAGGATGACCATGTGGCTGAAATCGATGTTGTCACACCATCACTCACAGAGCCACCGTCAACCACAGTACAAGGGGAAAGTTCAACTAAAAAGATCAGCTCTATAAGAGGTTGGAAAAAAGAAGAAATTTTAGCTGCAATTGACGACATAGAGTTTAATAGATATTCAGTTTGGGCATCTGCAAAGAAACATGGTATTCCTCCCTCATCAATACATTATTGGATAAATGGGCTCACTCATACCAAACGTAGAGGACCTCTTGCAGTTATGATTAAAGAGGAGGAGGCTGAGGTGGTTGAGTGGTGTAAAGAAATGCCCCAATTGGGACATGGGCTAGAGTAGATACAACTCAAATCCACAGTTGCTCAAATCTGTCAAGGGAGGCCAAACCCATTCAAAGATGGGTTTCCTGGTAAATCATGGTGGTTTGGGTTTAAAAAAAAGCATTCATACCTTGTATTGCGTACAACAGAGGCCCTTGACAGAGACAGATCATTAAATTTGTGCCCTGCAATTGTATGTAAGTTCTATGACACTTTCTAGCATACGATAAAAATTCTTATGGTGTAGACCATATATGGAACTGTGATGAAACGGATTTATAGGCAGGAAGGAATTGTGGCATGCGGGTAATTTCCAAGAGAGGGAGTCGAAACGTGCTAAAGATTTTGCCTAAGAGCAGGGAGTGGATAACCATTTTATGTTGTGTCAATGGAATTGATGCTTCAATCCCAGGATTTTATTTATTCAAAGATAAAATCAGTTGAAAAAAACTATATACAAAAATGTGAACCAGGTGCATGCATGGCTGCACATCCCCATGCATGGCTAACTAAAGAATTTTTTTTAAATTTTCTTTGCCACTTTGCTGCATCTGTGCCAGGTGGTGTCTCACCTACTAACAGACACTGTGTTAGTGTGTTTGGTGCACACATGTACGAAATCACACCAACTTAAGGGGTCTGGTTTACCCTCTTAAGTTATTGGTCACAGGCAGAAAAGAAGTGGAGTCAAGCAAGTTAATGGAACATGTTAGAACATAAACACACTAGATAAAGAAATAGCATGCATATTCAAACATATAAATTAAACTAAAACTAAAACAAATAAAACAAAAGCTCTAAATAAAGTCAAACAACTGCAATAATCCAAACGGTGGCGCTTAAGGCCCCTCTTATTGAGTGTTGGTAGGAAATGAGGATGAAACTTTAACCCACTTTCCAAGGGGCCCTCAGAACTTGGGTTCTAAGTCCTGATGTAAGGATGTCTTTACTTCCAAGCTTGCCTCGGTGCAAAGTCTCTCTCTCTCTACTATGGTAGACTGAACTTGTTGGATGGCCAACAATTGAGTCCCCTCTATCTCAGCTCTAGATCACACACTACTGGTATTACTTGGGGAAATTCTGGCCAGCATAACAATGTGCTCTCAAGTTGTTCATCTCTTGGTGGCCTTTTATAGGAGAATTCAAATCCTTCTTCCCTCTCTTGGTACATTATGGATGGTGACCCAAGAGAGGGGGATGATTCCATTGTGTGCTCCCTTGATGTTCTAAGGAGGCTTTGGTGGTTGTCCTTAGGTGGATTCAAGTGTGAAATCACTATCCTGGAGTGTGCTTTTTTGTGGTCCCGGAAAGTGACTTCCGCCACTCCCAGGATTGTGTGCATTTTGGGTCAAAAGGTGCGCAAAGGCGCTCTTCTCGAAGGTTTTTGCGCACAAAATCATTTATGACTTCCTCAAATTTGATTTTTCCTCAGGCCTTAGAGATTTTTAAATACTTTCCAGATCCTTTAATGTCTCTCAGCCATGTAAATCCTTCTTCCTAACATTAAATAATGTCATCTTTTCTTGTATGATTTTCCAGTGTTAATAGTTGCCCCCTAATGTGTGAGGTCTAGGAAGAACCGTATAGCCGAAATACATTATAGTTTATTTTCTGTATAGAGTGCGTAGAGAGAGAGAGACCTGCACGTAGCTCAAAATTGGAGACACCCTACACTGCTTCGAAGAACGACCATGTCCTATGGGACCCCTGTAAGAAAATATAATACAACATATACAAATTTTCTACGAGGCGGACATGTCCCATGCTCGTACTGCTAGTTAAACAAATCTATTTGACAAATACATTTTATGTCTGTGTCACTAATATGGTAGTGATCTGTTAGTTGATGACAACGACTGTTGACACCCTCAGGGGAATTTTTTCTTTGAAAACAGGTGGAATATGGTACCCATATGCGTAAACTTGGTATAGCATATAACTGCACATTGTACGCATAGGTGCTGGTTGGGACCTTCCCATGTAAGCAGTGTTAAAAGAGACGCTTATGAAGGCATGGGTCTTCAACGAATTTGATAAAAGTACAATGGTTGTAAGGTATGATACCATCTTGACATGAAAGCTTGCGTTGTAGTCGAATGTCAGGAGGATCGATGACATCTGTGGGCAATTATGTCTCCCACAGTGCCACCCGAGGATGCCCCTTTTATGGAGAGGGGTGATCCAAAGAACCGCTTCCTTTTTGGAAAATAGGTGTTTAAGTCAACAAAAAGGAAGCCTCAACTGAACAAGGGGTTGAGGATATGAAGGATCAGGAACCTGGATGTGATGGGTTTAACATAGGCATGGTGACGAGGGGTGACTGAAAATTGATTATGGGGATTTAGTGGCCCAAGGTCAAAGTATAATAAGCAGCTTGGCAGCAGTCATAACTATTTCTGATGGGGAAATCCCTGGAGTCGATAGGACTTCCAGGGTGGGTATAAACTGGTTATGAATTTCATGGTAGTTGTTGCGAAAGGGTGTGATACTTAGACCAAGGGTGTTCAAGGACTGCTGCCATGGGAAAAAAAATGAATGAGTGGGTGGGGGACATAGTGCACCATTTGCGATCTTTGTACAGTTACCAAAAGAATAAAATAATGGGGTTTGGTTTCTACAAAGCACATAGACGGGTGCCCCAAAAAATGAAAGTGTTTGCCCACTGATGACATGAGGAGGGTGTTTTGTTGAGGGTAGGGGCCCCATTGGTTGGTCTCATGTGTGCGGTTGATGAAGCGGATGAAAAATTATTGCAAATGGGATTATGCTGGTGGAGGTATGGTGGGCCAAATGCGAGGCGCGGTAGTGTGCTTTTGATATGCTTTTACAACCAGATTATCCGGGAAAGGGGTTTTCGTTTATATGATAAAACTTGACCTTATGCATGGTGGATGGATGGGCATGAGGTGCTTCCTGGACTCAAGTGGTATGGCCATGGCATCACTTTTGCTATGATATATGGTCTATTGTGGGTGAGGAGCACCATGGAGGGGAGGCCCTACCGATCAACGAGGATGTTTATCATGTGCAGGGTGAGGTGATGATAAACACAGTCGGATATGTGGAACCTATGGTTAATTTCTGATGGAGAAATGATGTCAGGATATGCAGAGTTTTCTGGAACTCTATCCTACTAGGGGTAGAATGATACCTGCTCTGGAACATTCAATAGATGGAGTTGTGGATGGTTCGCGAGTTTTATTTTAAAAACAACTACCTCAAGTGAAAGCATCTTATTTATTAGATATTATTGAAAGTCATGATATTTTTAAAAAAGAAGATGAGAGAGGGCATACCCGCCGGCGCTGAAAATTTATTTTTTCAGGAGTGCGAATGTGTGGCATCGCCTCTGTTCATTATGGAGTGCTGATCACAGTGCTGCTTTTGGTTTAGAGAACGGACCTTATGATCTCTCGTTATGGTCCTCCAAAGTTTTTGAAAAGGGCAATATATAGGTGAATATGGCCCTAATTCAATTCATTTGTACTTGTTGAGTTTTTGAGATGTTAGAGGCTTATACGGAGAAGTTCTTATCGTTGTGGTCAGCCTGAACACAAGGGATTAGCGATATCATGCCCAGGTAACCTCCATGACGTCCTGCACTTTAATTTTTTTCAGTTTAAGGGTGTCGAGGTTCGTACAAAATTGGTTTGTATGGATTCTGAGTAATTTTTACCTTAGATTGCATGGGTGATCGGGGTAAGAGCGTGCCCTCTGTGCACGTTTCCTGGGGTTTTGCGTGCCTTATGCACTCATTTTCCCTGTTTGGGCATGCCTTCTGCACGCCTGTGAGAGATACAAGTGCGCAAAAGGGCGAGGCAAAAAATTTTGGATTTTTTGCCTATTTTTGATGTTTTTTCTGTTGCTTATGGGTTCCTGTTTGTATGACAGGTTGTTGTGGAGGGAACGGGATTGGCCCGACCTCCGTACTGCATTGGCCACTAATGCTGGGACACACCAACAACTGGCGTGATGGGTGCTCCTGAAGTTCATGGAGAAGGAGCTTCTTCGGTATTAAGACCAACTGCTACGTTACTTGATCCAGCATTGGCACATGAGGCGCAACATGTTTGTGTTGTGTGGGACTAACCTTGCCATCTGTCCTAAAAAGGATGTATACTTTGTGACCGGTTTACTGCCTCATGGTGAGGATTTGTGGAATCCACTCCCTTCTGGGAGGGTGGATTTGGAGAGATTCTGGGCATGTTATTGTGGCGAGGCACCCCTTACGGAGGGGTGCATCAACATTGCCTTGCGATGAATTTTGGCCGAGCGTGCGCTCTAGCAGTTTATCGTGTGACCCGAGGGTCATCATCTCCACACGTAGCACGCCTACGTTGAGTCTTGCGTCGTCGAGGTCCGCACTTTCTTGATTTTTCCCATTTCGCTATGACACGATGTGATGGCTTAACAGGTCTAGAATGGATCAAAGTTGTTTGTAGTATGCCGTAAGATCTCATGTAATATTATGTACAAGAGGGAAGAAGGTTATTGAGGCTAGTGGTGGCAATGCTCTCTTTGGGCCACGGGAGCCTCGCATGAGGAGGTGGGATCATGTGATGCTGCGAGGGGGTGGGGGTATGCTGGGGCGTTACTGGAATGCCATGATGGAGGCCTGGTTTGAGGTCAACCCCTAGATGTTTCTGCCATTCCCATATGCAAGGATGGACTTCCGAGGGGATCCAGAGATGGGTCTCCCTCCTGGTTATGCTTCGGGGCCAACATGTATGTTTTTATGTTTTTTGCATTTATTTGAGTATATATGTGCTTATGTGTTTTGATGGTGACACTGACATAGTTTTGGTTACTCTTGCAGATGTTGGTGAGGTAGGTCGCCCCGTGGATCAATTGGTCGGCCACAGTCCTCTTCAGAGGCCCCGAGGCGGTTGTGGGGAGCTGGGAGGAGATGCTGCACATCCTCAGGGTGGTGGACCTAGTGGTGGTGTTGGCCCTTCAGGAGAGGGAAATAGCTCGGCTGCTGCGTCTGAGCGAGCTCGTGCCGATGCGGAGGTGGCGCGTGCTGATGTGGTGGAGGCTCACATTGCAGAGCTGACTACTCAGGTGTCAGTTCTTGAGGATGCGTAGGGTCGAGTGGACCGCTTCACCTAGGGGATTCCTTCTCGAGGTTTTTTGGATAACCTCGAGGAGGTCTGGCTGGAAACGGTGATGGCCCGGGAGAGGGACTATCAACCTATTTTACATCGGGTGGCTGTCTCAGTTTTGACGATGGCTCCAGTAGTGGTACTGGGAGCAGATGTGGGTCCAGGTGCCCCACCTAGGGGAGCACCATCCTAGAGTTTACTTGTACATGGGGAAAGCACCCATTATGAGGATGCTTCCCCTATTTTTGATGACTTTTTGTGTATATTTGGGCTGGCTGTTGGGTCAGCAACACTATTTTTTTATACTTAGACATATACACCATGATATGTATATATGAGAGATATTTTTTGCAGCTCTACATGTTCTACCCCCTGTTTCTGTTTATGAATGATGTTATGCTGATGGATATCTATGTTTTTGGTATTTTATGTATGATTTTTTATTCGAGATGCATTCCAGTTTAGAATATTGTTAGCTATGTCATCATTTTTTTGGTTTTGACTCCTTGGTACATGTGTAAATGTGATGTAGTCAAATTATCTCCTTAATATTTTTGCATGCAAATATTTTCTAAATAGATGTGAATCTCTTGTCTCAAATGTTTGGTTTATCTGTGACACTACTAACTGGGAATCGTGGTAGACATGCATATGGCCTATGCCCTAATGGAGGGCATCACACATAAGTCTGATGACGACGTCATATTCGCTTCCATTTTTTGTCATGAACCTGCACACACTCCGGTCAGTGAGAGTGGTGATCGGTCAGGGTGATAGATAACCCAGGCAGCGGTTGCTAAACATTGAGACCATCTTGATGCTCCATCAGCAAATCTGAAATAAGGTTCGGATTGGTAATCCATTGTGGCACTCGAGCGTGTTTTGTAATAATTCTTTTGGTCAAAAATTTTAAGTGGTTGGGTTTGTGTACGTTCACTCTAGGTAAGGGCCAGCTTGGCCCTCATGGGTAGAACTTCTTGAGGTAAAGGCCGATGACGGGGTTGCTGAGGCATGCCCCGTCTGGTTCCGTCAAGATGTATGCCCCCTTACGGAGGTAATTTTTTATGATTTAGGGTCCTTTCCACAAGGTTTCGAACTTTCCTGGCCCTAGGGCTTCTTTTGCGACATCATAGCAGAGGACTAGTTCTCCCTCGGTGAATGAGCAAGGGTCGATGTGGTGGTCGAATGATGCTTTTACCCTTTTCTTATGGGCCTCGTTATGTTGCAGTGACTGTCGTAGACGAGCTCTAGTTGTACTAGGCATTATTATAGAGGCTGGGTGTCATCAAGGGGTTCGATAGCGACATGTAAATTAGGGATTTTTCGGAAATCAATGAAAAAGTGCAACGTACCTTGACCTTTTTTTACAGGAATAAGGTGGAAATCCTGGGATGTGGGAGCAGCTGCAATCCTATTTCTGATATGTGATGATACAAATTGTATGTGGTGTATCGCGTCGTCAGCGTTCGGTGGGGGCAGAATCTCCGTGATGGGAGTTTGCGTAAGTGTAAGGTTGGGTTCCCCTCTAAGATGGTCAATTTCCTGTGGGTGGAAGTTTTGTTTGGTGCAGAGGTGCCTGAATGTTTCCCTTAGCAGGCATACCTCTTTCTCATGGTCTTGGACAATGAAAATGGTGCATGGTACCATTGTGCCAACTGATTAGATTGTATGGGAATCAACACTACTCGTCGTCCCCGATGTGGACACTTGGAAAGGATCTGTTGTAGAAGAGGTGGTATTCTACTTCCATTTCAGTGTTGTTGGCTTCGTTGTGTCTAACTCTTTGGAAGAATGTAGACTTAACACTGCTCTTGCCACTCTTAGCTTGGGGATATGTGCACATTTAATCGTATGGTGAAAGTGTGAACAAATCCGGCAATAGGTACACGTGATCTTATCTTGGTTAGAGATAAGTCTTTGCGGCAGAGAAGAGTGTGTGAAAACTTCTTGCGAGGGGCTTCAGTTCTCTGCACTGATTGACTTGGTGGTCATTCAGGTTGCATAGTTCATATGTTATCCTAGATTTAGCCTGGGTCATGCCTGGTTGGTGAGTTGTCCTAGTTTTCCCATCACACCCGTGTGGGTGAGGGGTCACTGGCCTAGGGGTGATGTACTTTATAAATTGTTTGAGCTCATCATCCCTTTTCTTCTCTATTGTATAAATCATTTCGATGAGGGGATGAACTCGTGGGATATAAGTACAGCGTTGTTCACAGTGATTTCCCTAACATATAGGGTAGAATAGCGTAGATATGGGGGTCCCGTCATGCTCATTTTGTGGTCTTGCAAGGTACCAACGTCATAACGCTGCTAAATCAGGGCAACTAGCGACCACATGATTGGGTGTTTTGAATAACGCGCATGTTGGTCTTCTCTGTAGAGAGTGGTTAGGGGTAACTAGGGGTTCCCTGATAGGTTGATTTTCAGCTGACAAGAATAGGATGGATCTGCTCCTCACCTCCTCTTGGGTTGTTGATTTTTTCGTGGATTCTAAGTATGTGTCATCTTCTTGGGAGAGGCGGACTATGGCTAAGCACAAACTAGTGAGGGCTAACCAGAATCAAGGGATATAGTGGAAATTTTCCAGAAGTTGATTGTCGGCACATAAAGGACATCTGAACTGTGTTGCTCACAAGCCAACATAATAAACCCGTTCTGTAGGATACCATCTGTGGATGAGTTCCAAGGTTGCACATTCTTTGAGGAAGTGACCACGTTCATTGCACAACATGCAGCATGTGACGGGAGGGGGTGTGACTGGGGGTCTTTCTAGTGCCCTTCGTTCCTCCTGTAGGTACAGGATGATACAAGGTTCATCTCCAGTAGACTTGGTGGAGGGATTCTCTAGATAGGATTGCTCGATGGTGTGTAAGGCGTACCTATATCGCGGGATCTCTAGGAAATGATGGGTATAGTGCCCATAATTGTTGCAGATAGTGCAGGTGTGATTCGCATGCAATTCTTTTCCTTTACCCTTGGTAGCAAGTTCCTTTTTATGGGAACGTGGCGTCTCGATGTCTGCCTCAAATCCAAGGAGCAGTTTTAATTCGTCCAGCTCTGGGAAGATATGGGTAGGGTGACCTATTACGTCGCATATGGCGCAAACTAGTGAGTCTGGTTGTATGGCGGGATTTTACTGCTTCTTTCCTCTCTTCTCAGTTTTCTTAGCCATAATCATCGATTTTGCAATGGGAATTTCCTTTGCGGGGATGCTTTCGACTGTTTCTTGAACGGATGGGGCCTCCTCAGGACTGAGGGGCTTTAACCCTGTGGCATTGATGTGTGTGGCACCTGTCCCCATAGGCAGAATGAGATACCAAACTGGTATTTCAAACGATATGTTTGGTAACACTATTGTTGCCAAAACCTACTAGGAGACGAAACCAGCTGGGGAGTAGAGGAAATGGGTTTGGGAAGCGGCGTAGGCTAGAGAGGTTGTCGTGTCCGAGGACTCGATGTCATTACTACTTGTTTCTGTGTCTTGACTAGCTTTGGCACTTGATGTGGACATCATGCACACCGGAGCCCCTGTGACATTGGGTGATGACTCAGGGATAATGGGGAGTCTCCTAGGAATGAGCCTGGGATAGGTAACGGTTTTAACTCGCCAGGGCCATATTCTTGGTACCGTGAAAGAATGTCCGAGGATGTATCTACATAGGGTAGAATTACATCGGTGTTTGGTAGGGGTCGTTTCTCGCTATGCGTCAATTGGTCAACAGTAATGATGTGGTCCACGTGGGGTAACATCATAATGTGGAAGACGGAGGAGGTTATGGCTGCCATGACGTACATATAACTCTGACCAAGGAGTATGTTATAGTCCAAGTGAGCGTCTAAGCCTTCAATGTCTATAAGGACTGTCTTTCCGGCTAAGCAGACCAGGACGTTTTGGTAGAGACTAATGGGGGTTGAAGGATGACCATCGTATGCTCTAAGCGTGATGACTGATGGTTTTATTTCGGAAGAGCCTAACTTCTTCCAAAAAAATTTTGACATGATGCACGTGGATGCACCCTCGTCAATGACACATCGGTGAATGGTGATATTCGGGACCGACACTGGCATCTGAAAGGCAACCATCGTAGGAAGCCTAGGGGTGGCTTTGTCTAAATCAAAAGCCATTAGGTGCGTATCAGCAGGGTCGATAGCGCCTAACGCAGAAAGCAAGGCTTTATGTTGCTTTGGGCATGACTGCAATACTTCCAAAGCTGACATAGCAGTGGGAAATTGGGCTAGATCGTCCACGATGCTATAATTATAGGTGACTTTGGAGTATTTTCCTCCTCACCTATTTGGTCCCTTAGCCATCTAAGGAAATGGTTCAATAGGCATCTTTGAAATGGTCAAAGGTGCAGTTGGTGCACTGGTACTAGCCCCTGACACGTTGGTGTCTGGTGGGGTTTCGTAATTTCGATTTTGTGTTTGAAAAAACATCTCTTCACCAGTCATGTAGATTTCGTGGCTGTTTTTTCTGGAGTCGTCGGGGTTTTGTTGCTGAGTGCTAACCACCCCTTGATGGGGGATAGATTCTTGCGTCATGGTTGTCTGCTGGGAAGATCCTCCTTGTCCTCAGTTACTCTGCATCTTCTTCAGCTCAAGGAGATCGAGACAGTGGTGAGTATAATGGTCGTACTCACCACAGATCGAATAAGAGTGGTTTTTTCAAAGAGGTGGCCTTTTGCTCTGTCGTTGGGCATTGCTTGGCTCCTAGTTTGGATTTTGGTTGGATTTGTCTCTAGCCTGAGATCGTGGCGGGCATTGCTGGTTGTTACCCCCTGTTCAGGATTCCCTTTGGGCTTGTTTTTCACTTTTTTCTTAACCACGTTAGGAGGATAGTTCTCCTGGTTATATGATTGGTGTGGTTGGTTTTGGGATGATTGCACAAAGTTCACCTGTGCATTATTCTGCATAGGCAGGTCTTGTGTTGGGGACTGACCATAATGTGGTCCCTAGTTTGCGACTAGCTGTTGGGGAGGTGCTCTTCCGTCAGTATATCTATCTGCGTACTGGGTCCCCTGATCCGGAGGATAGGGTCCTCCATGGTGATATGACGATGCCCTATTAATCAAATTTTGCTGAGGCATATGATGACTTTGGAAATCAGGTTGTGGTACGTTCTGGGTAGAATCATATGTATAACCGGGGTTTTGACTGTTGCTGCCTAGGTAACTTTGGGTCAATGACCCAATTAGACTGTCTGCAGAGTTCGACGCATCTGGAAATTCTTTATAAGTTCGCAGGCGCGGGGCGTTCGACAGGGTATTGTAAATATATCCTGACTGCATATAAATAAGCTCGAGCTGTTGGGACTTTCTGATGGCGTCCTCTTCAGATATGGGCCGTTGTTGCGCCACATACTTTGAAATCTCTACAGTGAGAGTTTTCAGGAATAGTTCTAATGGTACCCGATCATCGAGCTTAGCTTTACATGAGCTATGATGCCACCGCCATTCGTGGAAATGGTCCAAGATATGGATGGCGGGGGTTTGCCTAAAGTGCGTCAGTAAATCCATTCTAGAATCATGGTGGATGGGTAACTGAAAATATGTTAGGAACGCAGTGGCGAGGGCGCTAAAGTTCCATGTGAAGCAGAAGGTTGCTCCATGTACCATGTCGCTGCTACTCCTGTCAAAGTGCGTTTAAATAGTCTCAATCGAATAGTGTCGTTAATGATATTGTTCGATGAGCACCACAGGTGAAAAATCATGACATGATTTCCTGGGTCTTCCACTTGCTTTCCTTTGAAATTTGGAATGTCCAAAGGGAGCTTCGTGGGCATGGGAGGCCATGTAGGGTTGTGTGCAATGGGGTCATTCATCAGCTTGGTTAAATCTGGTAGATTCAACAAAGCTAAAAAGGGTGATTGTGAGGTTGAATCCATTGCAACTTGTGAAAACACATCATTCTAGTTAGGAAGAGGGTTTGTCTGCAACGTACCCTATTGTGTATTCGACTGGCTTCCCAAATGGGTAGCACTCCTCTACCCTCTAAGGGTTGTGGGAGGAGTGGTATGTGGTGTGGCATTGGGAGACTGACCAGGGTTCCCAACTAAGGATGAACCAATAATGGTGGCAGCGTTTCGTCTTTGATGCCTAAATGGAAAAAGACCTGGAACCCCTCTCGATAATGGGGGGAGGTCCAAAAGATGTCTAGATCGAAGAGGTCCCGTTGGGTCCATTCTGGTGTCGACTAGGTCTGGCTTTGGGAATATTTGAGAGGATAGAGTTTATGATAAAAGAAAAATTCAAATCACATACATAAAACAAAAATAAAATAAAATTAATTTTCCCTTTAAATTAATCCTATGTGATCAGTCAATCAAAAAATGTGGTTTTTGTTTGTTTGCATATGATACTCAAATCCTAGAAGACCTAATCATCCTCACACACTTAATGCAGCTGGGTCTTGAGAAGATACCTTGTGAGTGCTGGCAAAATTTCCCGTAAGAGCTGTCGATGCCCCCAGTTAGCCGAAGAAAATCCACCAAGGTAAGGGTAGAGGATCTAGTGCTTGCCTGCACCATCACCTATAGGGAAATGATGCCATAATTTTGGCCACTAAGTACCACTGTCCCACATGAGCATTCAAGTCTCAGGCTTCTTGGTAACTAAGCTAACAGTACCGAGTATCAGCCGGTTCAAGTAGCCCCAACTGATACCGCACGCACTGCGCCTAAGCCTAACCCCCTCTGAAACGAGTCTCTGCCACGCTCGGGTTTTCTTTTCCATGGGCTAATAGGTGGATTTAAAGCTCCCTAAATAGTCAAATTCTATGTTTCAATATGAATAATGATCAACGCTGCTTATTACATGCCTACCCCGTTAATCCTAACTTAAAATATAAATTCTTTTGTGGCCACTGAGGGGAGAATTTATCAAGTTTTGTTAAGTTAGCTTTAGGTGTCTTTGCTTTTCTTAGTGTGTGGATGTGTGTGATAAAAAAGTGAACAAACACATAGTTTGAACAGGTGGATATGCAATGATCCTTTTCAAAATCCCCTATTAAACTATGTTCTATTGTTCCTTGATCAAAAGAAAAAAATGTGCAGATATGGGTCGCTTTCTATTTTTCCTAGTTAACCTATATGATCAGCTATAGGGATATGGTGAGCTGTGAATAAAGAGAATTTATGTGCTTTCTTAGGATCACCGAAGAGTGCAAAGGCAGCATAGATTACTTTCTCTTCTATCAACAATTCAATCCTAGTCCTGAAATCCTAGTGCAAAAATTGAACTAAACTAATGACTTTTACACTAGAAAAAGAAACTAGCTAAGCATGCATGGTCTTGGGCCACTTACTTTGGCTAATTATCTAGGTGTGTTGGTACCTAAATTTGCAAAAATCAACTTGAAATAAAACTAACACCAAGCCTACCAAAAGCAACTAGGAGTGAGCTTTAGCAAGCTGCGGGGCTCCTCAACCAGTGTTGGAAGATGTATTATGGGCTGTGAGGCACTTTAAAAGCAGGAAAAGATAGAAATATGAGAGAAATTTCTCATTTTCTTTTGTGCACGAAAGGCTGCAATAGGCGTGATGTCTGCGTGCGGGTCAGCTCTGAACACGCGCCCTAGGCATAGCTATCTGAGGGAAAAGCACGCAAATTCATGCAAGAGTAATTTTTTGGAGTTTTTCTACTTCAGTCTGTCACTTGGGATGAACTAGGGACTTAAGGAGAAAAAGGGGACAATTTCAGCCCAACTCCATAGCACAGACAGAGGTCTCTGCAAAAAGGCACAACCACATAAACTTGGAAATAAACGTTAGTGGAGTTGCCAGTCCTATGTTACTGTGCTTGGTGCACGCATGTACGAAATCACACCAACTTAAGGGGTGTGTTTTACCCTCTTAAGTTATTGGTCACGGGTAGAAAAGAAGTGGAGTCAAGCAAGTTAATGGAACATGATAGAACATAAACATAATATATAGAGAAATAGCATGCATATTCAAAAATAAAAAATAAAATAAAACTAAAACAAATCAAACAAAAGCTCTAAATAGAGTCAAACAATTGTAATAATCCAAACGGTGGCACTTACGACCCCTCTTATTGAGTGCTGGTAGGAAATGAGGATGAAACTTTAACCCACTTGCCAAGGGGCCCTCAAAACTTGGGTTCTAAGTCTCGATGCAAGGATGTATTTACTTCCAAGCTTGCCTCGGTGCAAAGTCTCCCTCTCTCTACTATGGTGGACTGAACTTATTGGATGGCCAAAAATTAAGTCCCCTCTATCTCAGCTTCCGATCACACATTGCTGGTATTGCTTGGGGAAATTCTGGCCAGCATAACAATGTGCTCTCAAGTTGTTCATCTCTTGGTGGCCTTTTATAGGAGAATTCAAATACTCCTTCCCTCTCTTGGTACATTGTGGATGGTGACCCAAGAGAGGGGGATGATTCCATTTTGTGCCACACTTATTCCATTATGTTCTCCCTTGATGTCCTAAGGAGGCTTTGGTGGTTGTCCTTAGGCGCCTTCAAGTGTGAAATCATTGTCTTGGAGTGTGCTTTTTTTTGGTCCTGGAAAGTGACTTCCGCCACTCCCAGGATACCAGGCATTTTGGGTCAAAAGGTGCGCAAAGGCGCTATACTTGAAGGTTTTTGTGCGCAAAAGCATTTACGACTTGCTCAAATTTGATTTTTCCTCAAACCTTAGAGATTTTTAAATACTTTCCAGATCCTCTATTGTCTCTAAGCCCTGTAAATCCTTCTGCCTGAAATTAAATAATGTTGTCTTTTCTTGTACGATTTTCCAGTGTTAACAGACACCTATTGATATTATATGGTCATGGAAGCCACATGGTTTTACAAACAATTAAGGAAGAAAGCAATTTGGGCATTGAAATTTTAACATTGCCCACTCATACCACTCACAAACTGCAACCCCTTGATGTTAGTGTGTTTGGCCCTTTCAAGCACTATTTCAGGTCAGAGCGTTTTGCATGGATGGCAAAGAATCTAGGGGTTGAGGTGAAAAGGTTCAAGCTAGGACAGCTTGCAAGTAAATATTTTAAAAGGGCTCTAACACCATCAAATATCAAGGCTGGCTTTAGGAGGACAAGAATCTGGCCACTGAATTATGATGCTATTATGCATGATAATGGTTGTAGCCAAGCATTTCCTGTGGATGGTCAGGAAGAAGGGCATGTCCAAACAGATGTTGAAGTGCAAGAAGAAGTACATGAGCATGTTGATGTGGTTGCAGCTGGTAATATAATTTCCCTCTCTCAAGGATAGTTATATGTTGATGACGATGAGTTGGTATGTGAAACACAATATATTCATGAACAAATTGATAGCAACATGGAGGTTTTTCTACCAACTCAAGCACATGGAACTTTTTTTGTTGATATTGTTGATGACATTTTTGAACATGCAGTTGACAATGCAGATGTAGTTGAAAATGAAATTGTTGATATTGTTAATGATATTGAAAATGACCGATTGACATTGCCAAGCCAAGTAAACCCACCATCATGGATAGCATAAGCCATGATTAATTTGAACAAACACAATGTCTCAAGAACCAATGAACAAAGCATGAACATGCCTTCACAACTGGCTGAATTGAATAGTGAAATTGTTCATTTTTTTGTGGACAATAGATCAATGGAATAAGATGAAGCACATAATGAGGCATCAGATGAAGATAAAAATACAGTTCAATCAATTTTCACAAATACTGAAAGGCAAGTGCCAAGCAATGGCATGCAGGTGGGGGGTGGGTGTGGGGGTGGAGAAGTTACTTGGGCGGTTCCTAAAGCTACTAGTAGAAATATTATCAATGAAAAAGAAGCAAGGAACACCCGGTAGTCTTCATTTGGGCTGAAGTTCGGAGTTACTCACCTCAGAAGACTATATAAAACTCTTAGTTGAGTCTGAAAAGAAAAAAGTTGAAATTCAGGAATTAAAAAAAAAAAAAAAATCTACCCAAGGAGAAGAAGGCAGCAAGGGTTGTTGCAGCACAATATCGAGCAGATGAAAGACTTGAAAGAGAGAGAGCAAGGAAAGAGAAGGAGCAACAAAAAAAAATGGCAAGACAAGAAAAGGAAGCAAGAAAGGCTAAACAAATCCTTGAAAAGGAACAAGGGATGACTGATATGGTTGATATAAATGCAAGAAATTTGATGAAACCAGGGAAATGTCCAACACATTGGACAATATTTCAAATAATACACTATTATTCCAATACCTCAAAAACATTCAAGTGACTCACTATCAAAATGGGGGTTTACCCACTTGCCTTATTCCTACCACAGGAGGTGTGAATTCAATGTATGCTCATCACACACCTCCACTTAACGCAAGTGTGAGGTATGGGTACTCAATTCCTCCATGGTTGGAAGGGACAAATTGGTCTCAATTATATGGTAGAAATCAACCACAACCTAATCAACCCTTCTTAGGAAGGCCAACCTATTTGGCTCAATCAGGCAACTCAAGGTTTGGCACTGAATATTCTCAAGGCCATAAATAATAGGGGTGTTATATGTTTTTGGTTGTAACCACATTATGATGTGGATTTTGGATGGAATGTTTATTTTTCTTGTCACGTGAAGGTTGATTTATTCCATAATGTATGCGCCATTGTAACCAAAATCGATCTTAGAAGGAACATCTATAGTCTATTATAATGGAACATTATGATAGAATGACATGAGAATGTTGTTATTTCTGTTAGTTTTTTAATATTGTATAATGTTAGTTCTGTTAGTTTATGAAGATTTTCTAGATTTCTATATGTTTGGACATTTTTTATCTTAATAGATCCAAGATTTCCTCTACTACACTAAGTATAATTCAAATGTTTTCAACATACTTTGCAAACCATATCTCACATATCTCTCCACACACAACATGCAGCAAAGCATAACTCTTTATACAACCATTGTGATAGCACAGTGAGATTTGTGATATAATACCACAATATAGAGTTCTCATAAATAGTTAATACATATCCATGTTATGGAGTTCTTATAAACCACATGCAGAAAAGCATGCCTCTTATACAACCACTGCGATAGCACAGTGAGATGTGCAATATAAAACCGCAATATATAGTTATCATAAACAGTTAATACATAGCCATGTTATGGAGTTCTCATAAACCATTAGTTCAGACCTATCAATCCATGGTGATAGCATGGGTATCTAATAAGCACAGGCTCAACTCCAAAAACAAAATAACTATGCACCAATTTATGTTTGGGATTCTTCCTTCCAACCTAGTTGGAATTTATGCTATCCACTATGTAGAAAATGTCATTAACAAGAGTGCACACTATCACTCCTGAGGCATAGACCCCCAACACAACCCCAACTAAGAGGTGTTTACCTAGCCTGATCCTACTGGAATATCAAAATAATAGATATTTATTGTTTGTACCTGCTGGATAATCCATGTGACTAGTATGAAGCTCATTGCTATATCACTACCATATAAAAGGCTATTGCCATTCACAAGGTTACTCCCAAATATAGAGTTAATGCCAAGTATGCCATACTAAGATCATTAACAGTCATATCAAGGTCAATTCCATAACAAGTTTTACTATCGCCGTGACTACATCATTTTCAATATAATAGACACTGAATATACATAGTGATATAAACACAAGAGACACCTTGTTACTATCATACATCACTTAGTTATGGTTATAGTCTCACCATTGAACACAAATTACTATAACACATTAAACAATCATATATTATAGGTCATAGTCCTATTTATTTCACAGAGAAATAGTATGAAGCTCATTGTTATATCACTGCCATATAAAAGGCTATTTCCATTCACAAGGTTACTCCCAAACATAGAGTTAATTCCAAGTATGCCATACTAAGATCATTAACAGTCAGCTTAGAGCATCCAAATACTCTTCGGGAGATACAGATATAGAGATTTACTTCATACTGTGGCTCAACTTCCATTACAAAGTGGAATTAGACCCACTTGTTTACCCACTCCTAGAGTTAGAGCACCTCCTACTATCAATGGTGGTAGAAAACCTACTGATTGGCCAGAGGCAGAGAGGATACTTCTCTGTTTTAGGCAGTGAGTGGATAGAGTGTGTCTCCAGGTCATGGTAGATTATCAAGATGAGGCTCGATTGGCTCAGATACGGGGGGTTGCAGCCAGACAACACATAGCAGGTGCTCAGAAATTGGGCATTCGATATATGGACAGAGATATACTTGTTTAGGGGGTTTAGGAGCCTAGAGATGGACAAGATAAGGGTCATCAAGGTTATTTACGTAACAGGTGTTATTGTCGTTGTGACGACATCATTGTTAATATAATAGTCACTCGATATACATAGTGATATAAACATAAGAGACACCTTGTTACTATCATACATTACTTATTTATGGTTATAGTCTCACCATTGAACACAAATTACTATTACACATTGAAAAATCATATATTATAGGTAATAGTCTTGTTGATTTCATAGAGAAATAGTATGAAGCTCATTGCTATATCACTGCCATATAAAAGGTTATTTCCATTCACAAGGTTACTCCCAAACATAGAGTTAATGCCAAGTATGCCATACTAATATCATTAACAGTCGTCTCAGAGCATCCAAATGATCTTCGGGAGATACAGATAGAGAGAGTTACTTCATATTGTGGCTTGAATTCCATTACAAAGGGGAATTAGACCCACTCGTTTACTCACTCCTAGAGTTAGAGCACCTCCTACTATCAGTGGTGGTAGACAGCATGTTGATTGGCAATAGGTGGAGAGGATACTTCTTTGGTTTAAACAATGAGTGGATAGAGTGTGGCTTCAGGTCATGGCAGATTATCAAGATGAGGCTTGATTGGCTCAAATATGGGGGGTCGTAGCCAGACAACACATACCAGGTACTCAAAAATTAGGCATTCGATATATGGACAGAGCTATACCTTTTTAGGGGGTTTAGGAGCCTAGAGATGACTAAGGTAAGGGTCATCAAGGCCATTTCCATAACAAGTTTTATTGTCGTCGTGACTATATCATTATCAATATAATAGACACTAGATATACATATTGATATAAACATAACAGACACCTTGTTACTATCATACATTACTTAGTTATGGTTATAGTCTCACCATTGAACACAAATTACTATAACACATTGAAAAATCATATATTATAGGTCATAGTCTCTTTATTGTGAGCTAATTTGATACACAAAAGTCTAAGCGATGTCACAGTAAGTCTTGCGATGCCAAGAACGAGTTACTGTGAGGTAATTCAATGCAGAGCAGCTTTGAAACACCAATCCACATTCACATGCATAATAATGACAAGATTTGTGTATGTTTAAACCTTAAACCAAAAAGCACCATTAAGGTTTTGAGTCCTCCAGCAAAGTCAGGTCAACTGAGAAAGGGAACAATGAGTAAACGTCAGGTAAGGAAGAATGAGTTCCTAATTAAATATGGCTATGACATTCTGTCAATTCCAGAGAATGTTGAGCAATCAAAGCCGTGAGTACTTAGGGTTTGATAAACCAATACTGGAGAAACAAAGAATTTACAGTCAAATACATTCCATTAAACGAGGCAGAGAGATTCTACTTTAAATTGAAGGGTAAATTATGGCACAATTTACACCTAGATAATTAACATGAACAGTAAGCCGATAAATACATGTGCCAAACCCATATTTTCACAATAACAAGTAAATAAAACGGAGGAAAAACTTCTTTACATGCATCCCTGAGATGTTATGCCTAAGATTACAAACTATTGTTTTAAGCAGATAACAACACCCTGAATCAATATACCTTCAAATGATAAACTAGAAATGTAACAATAATCAAATAACTGTCACGGTATTACTCTAAGCCTACAGCATATGAAAACTTAACAACCCCAAAACCCAAAACAATTTACAGACCAATTTACACGCTGGAAGCCATAATTATTGCAAATATTCAAGCTGATATCCCATCCCTTCCATGAATAAGAACATAAAACCCCACATTTAAAACAAGGACAAATTTACACACTGGAAGCCAATAATTATTGCAAGTAAAACCCTATTCTAAAATGCCACATTTAAGTGTTAAAAAACAAATAATTTAAGTGTTAAAAACCACAGAAGCAACCAGAGAGCCAAATATTCCAACATAGAATTTAAGTGTTAAAAAACACAATAGCTGGCTGGTAGGAATAGAATTCCTACCGAGGAGGTGCAGAATCCAACTGGAGAGCCAAAAACGCCAGACTTCACCATTACTTGCAAAAAAACACAAATTAGCAAAAACCCACCACAAAAAAATAAAAAATTAAAAAAAATCCAAAAACAATACAAACCAATTCCAAAATTACCTGAATGGACCTCAAAACCTCTATGTCGACCACCGAACCAACTCGAAACTCCCACTGGCTCTTTCGAAAACAAGATTCAAGAAACCATGGACCATCCATGAGCTCCTGCAAATCAAAACAATGGACGAACAAGTCCACAAAGCCTCGCAGCCAAGAACAGTTGAGGAGCAAAGAAGAATAGTTCAAGGAAACGAACAGGTCCACAAAGTTCCGCAGGGATGAACAATACCAAACCACAAGAAAACAAGCAAGCCGAGTGAACAGGTTCACAAAGGCGGACCAGGTGCACAAGCACTAGCACCTCACAAACCAGAGACCGACGGAGGTCACTACCCACACTTCGGGCCCAAACAGAAATGTGAAGCCTCTCCGACCCATGGCGGTAAATAGAACCGCACAAACCCTAAACGTACAGAAAATGATGCAATTTAATGTTTTTACCAACCACAACAGGTGGCTAGAGCACGATGGCATGTGTCGTACACTTTCCTCGGTGCTGACATGGAGGTTTGACAACGTGGAATGGAGGGCACTCAATTAATGGCGTCCCTCCCCTCTTGGAAGAGAATATCATAAGGCACGAGATTTTAAGTATAATAACCCCATGGCCCGCAGGGGCATGGTCTAGTGGCCAGCAGATGCATTGTTAAGGCATTTGTGGTGTTAATCAGGTCATGAGTTCGAGCCTCGTCTTATCCGAGTACCATTCTTGTAGGCTGGGCGGTCCCTGAGACGTTATAGTGGTAGCCGGGGGGCTTTGACCCCGCGCCTCGTGTGTGAAAGCTGTCTGATGTTGCTGATTCCTCTGACTTATAATATATATATATATATAGCAACCCCATGTGTATTGGACTAAATGCAATAAGGGTTAATGAATACAAATTTTCAAACAAACTCATTAATGATAATATATTATTGCATAATACTTTATAATATTTTAATTATTTTATAATAGTTTGTGGAGTTAGTGAGATATAAGTGTTGTTATTATTTTTATCTTTAATTTTTTTAATGGTATATATTTATATTTATTTGTATTAATAATAAATAAATTAAATAAAATTTAAAAATTAAATAATTTTAATATTATTATTTTGAGTTTAAAAATGAATGATTTGTGTAATGCAAGGAGGTGTTTTGTATCAAATATTTAAATTATTAATATAATAAAGTGTGACAACAACAAAAAAACATTTTTGTATATAAATTTTAGAAATGGAATATATTTTTTTAATTAAATTTTATATTATTTTGGGGAAGAGTCTAGTGATTACAAGTCATGCAAATGTCATCTTACATAATGGGGAGGGAAATCTTATTTATGTTAGAAGATGAAGCAATGATGTTTGATAAATAAATTTTTAATCATATAAATCCTTTACTCCCAAGGTAGAACATATATTAAGAAGTTTAATAATAATAATAATAATAATAAATTGCAAATTTGTTTTCATAATTTAATAAGATTTTGTCACACATTTATTATTTTACCTCATTAATAAAAATTTTAATTTAATGTGAATTTTTTGGAAAGTTATTTGCTTATTTTATTTATTTTGTTTTATTTTTGGAAAAGAACAATTATAAAAATTTTAATCTAATAATTTCAACTTATTATAAATCAACTCAAACCATTAAAAAAAAATGGCATTTCAACTAAATGATAAAGAAAATAAGATTTATTTCAACCAACTTAAATAATAAAGAAGATTAAGCAAGAGTAAACATTTTGACCAAATCTAATTTAATTAAATAATCTTTAATCATGAAAATGAGTCACCTGCACACACTTTACATAAGTCACACCATACACTTGGTCCTCATTGCAACGGATTAGACCCACCACTTTTTATAAGGCATAACTACCTAATTTAATCATAAAGACATATTTTTTCATCAATTTAATAAGATTTTTGTTATACTTTATTATTTTACTTGATTAATAAGAATTTTAATTTAAGGAGATTTTTGTCGAACTCTTTAAAATATATCTCTTTGTAGTTTAGACAAAATGTAAAACTTTCTAGAATAAGATAAAAATGTAAAACTTTTTAACTTTCAACAAAAACATTTCCACTACAATAAGACATTATTAACATAACTACCTAATTTAATCATAAATGAATATTTTTTTCATCAATTTAATAAGATTTTTGTTAGAATTTATTATTTTACTTGATTAATAAGAATTTTAGTTTAATGAGATTTTTGTCAAACTCTTTAAAATATATTTTTTTGTAGTTTAGACAGAAAATGTAAAACTTTCTAGAATAAATTAAAAATGTAAAACTTTTTAATTTTCAACTAAAAATTTCCACTGCATTAAGACATTATTAGCCGTTAGGATCAGATTCTCCACTATCACAATGCATAACTGCAATTAACAAAATACCACAATTCACCAATCAGTAAAACCTAAATTGATTGGATTCTAAACCTTAATACTATTTTGAATTTAGTATTTTTACTTTAATTTTACTACATTTAAGCTAAGAGACATGTATTAGCTATTATGTAGCACTTGTTTATTTTGTAGTTGAACAAAATAGTAGGGACAACAGTTTTTTGTGGAATCTAATAAAAAAAATTCAAAAAATCACGTAGTTGGATTATTTGAATAGGTTTTTTTTTTGGGAAATGGATTCAATACCATCAGTTGGATTATTCTAATAGTTTTTTTTATTGTGGAAATGGATTCAATATCATCAAAAACCCCTCATGCACCCAAAATCTCGATTTTCAATAAATTTTGCTAGAATTTTTTATAATCTTGCTAGAATTTCTAGATTTTTTTGTGGATTTTTTTAGACTATACAATTTATTTTGCATTATTTTAAAAAAACATTTTAAAAGAAAAACATAAATTTAAAAAATATTAATAATATTATTAGTAATTATAATAAGAAAATCTAGATCTAAATTCAAAAAATAATAATAATAATAATTGAATAGACTATAAATAATATTATTAGTAGTTATATAGCAGAATTTGGTAATCTTGAGACTTTTGATTTAACTAGTCAAGTTCTCCTCACTAAAACACTTTTGCTACTATGCAAATGCAAATGATTTCGAAAGTCCCTAAGAAAAAAACTAAATCTTAAATAAATAAATAATTAAATAATAATAAAAACTAAATTAACTATAATCAATCAATTAAGTTAAAGAATTTTTTTGGCAGTTAAAACCCTAATTACTAATAAGGAAATTATCACATATATAATTAATATGAAAAAACATGGTAAAGTCTGTGAGGTCTTGGTTAAACGGTGATGAGGTGAGCTATTATAGTCCTCATTACAAGTTCAATTCCCTTCCCCGATCGGGATGATGTATCTAGACATGTTGATGAAAATGGAGTAAAAAAAAAAAAAAATTAAAATCAAAGAAACTATCAACCTTAAAAAAAAGTGATGTAAAGATTTCTATGTCCTTGATAGGAGATAAGCCATCGGTTGAACTTATTGATCTACGTCCATCACCATTGAAGATACTACTATATTAAAAAGAATTTCAACTATAAAATCCTTCGTTTCATTTCACCGTGTATAAAACTATATTATTTGTTATATGATAAAGAATAATTCTAGTAAGATATAGATAAAAATTTAACCTGTAAAAAGTAATGAATGGAAATAAGGTTACATTTAAAACTCTTATATCGATAAAATGTTATCATGCACATAATTTCACATAACGCCCCAAAGGATACAAAAAAGGTTACATAGATCTGTGTGTTGGTTGGATGGAAGTTATATATGAATTAATATTTGAAAACCAAATATTTATTTTAAGTCTTCATTGATATGATATTTTTTACAATTCCACCATCCTGAAACATTGAGATTTTCATAAATAAGCAAGGAGTGTAAGTTCCTCACTGGGAATTATATCACATATCATAATAATTTGTTAAGATTTAGAACTATTTTGTAATTGTACTTAAATATTTTCTTTGTTCACTTCAATTTTACAGTTATTTGAAATTTTGTTTATAAATGAGGAAATGTATGATAATTGTTGCATTGAATCAAAATAGTTACATGATCATAATTTCGAAATAGTATTTTACATGATCATATTTTTGAAATAGCATATTAAATGGTTATAAATCAAAACATTGTATTAAATAATGTATAAATATTGATATTTTTATATGCACATAAGATTTTATATGTAATATTTTAGAAAATTGAACTAACAATAAAATTGAAAAACTTAAATTGATCACTAAGATTAGCAAAGCATAATTATATTATGAAACATTTATGTTTTTCTAAATGAGTAAGAATCCAAGCACAATTGTATCATGAGTAATAAATCCCAATTGTATCATGAAACATTTATGTTTTCTAAATGAGTAAGAATTGTAAGCAAGATATTTTTTAAGGATTCAAAAATTATACATATGTATTGTATTAGACAACTATTTTAGTTTGAAAAATCATGTGTGTGGGGATATCCAATAAAAATTATACAATTTATTATATTAAAACTTGTAAATCTTAACAAATATTAATTTATTGTACCAGAGGAATTTTCAACTGGATTGGGCTCATTCTTGTGTGACACGGGGTTAATTCTAGCTGCTACCATTATACAATAGTCCTCCTCTTCGTATATCAAGTTACTCCAGGGGGATTTGAACCTTGTATCTCTTAGCACAAACAATACTTCCTATCATGACGATCGCCAATTGAGTTCATACTTGTCTTGTGTGACACAGGGTCAATTCTAGTTGCTACCACTATACAACAGTCCTCCTCTTTGTATATCAGGTTACTCCGGGAAGATTTGAACCTTGTGTCACTTAGTATAAACAATACTTCATATAATGATGATCGCCAATTGAGTTCATACTTGTGTGACACAGGGTCGATTCTAGCGACTACTGCTATACAACAGTTCTCCTCTTCGTATATCAAGTTACTCCAGGGGGATTTGAACCTTTTATCTCTTAGTTTACACAATACTTCATATCATGATGATCGCCAATCAAGTTCCCCCTAAGGACATCTTAACACTAATATTAATTTAATCATATATATGTGTGTGTGTGTGTGTGTGTAAAATAAGTAATTCTTTAATGAATTGGAATTTTATTTAATGTGTGTTCATTGAATAAATTTACTTAGAGGCTTTCATTGTTTACTTTAAGAGTCATAGGTAGATACAATTCCTTTCATAAATGTTGTACTACATGCCAATTGTTTGTAGAAATACTCTTTCTTTGAGTGTTGTTTTCCTTATTTACTTAAAATGTTATGTGTGGGTACAATTCCCTTAATGAATGAGGTAATGCATGCCAATGTTTAATGAAATACACTCTATTTTGAGTTTTTTTATATATTTTTGTTACAATTATTTTATAGTAATTACTATATTTTTTGTTGCAATATGCCCTATTTTTGGAAATGTTTTCAATATATTTCATATCCCTATTTTAAGTTTCTAAAGAACCTTGTTGTTTGAAATAACATTTTCACTGAGGCACACTATATCAATGAAGGTGAAATCATTAATATTTTCATAATGATGTAAGATTTTAAAAGAAAATATTTTGGAAAAGTGGAGAACTCAATTAAGGAGACCATTCAGATCCTGATACATTTATGTTTTTCCAATGAGTACAAATTGTAATTTTTTACTAGGAACTGTAGTGCATTTAGTTTCTTCCCCAAACAATCCAAATTAAGGGAATGGAAAAATAGGTATATGGAGCTTAATGGAGATATTATTTTATATGTAGAGAGAATAAAAGATGTCACTTTTAATGACTTTGAGTCCTTATATAAAGAAAATGAAGATGCTCTTGCAGATTTAGTGAAATATTTTTTAGGGATATAATAAATGATCTCGCTTTAAATAACTTTGAATCCTTGTATAAATAAAATGAAGATGCTCTTGTAGATTTAGTGGAAGATTTTTTAGGCCATATTCCCCAGCAAGTTTTAAAATCATACAACACGAATATTTTGTTCCCTGTCACGGAAGAAGAAATTTGGAAGGTGATTTGGTCCTTCAGTATAGATGAAGCTCATGGTTCTAATGGATTCACAAGGCACTTCTATCAGAAATTTTAGAACACAATTAAATATGATGCTCATAATGGTGGACTACATCCAAAAATTCGACCAAATGGGGGGGAGGGGCTCTAAATTGTCCTTCCTTGCTCTAGTTCTTAAAAATTTAAGGCCCTTTTATTTCTCTCACTTCAAACTTATTTTTCTTTGTAATTTATCGTATAAAATTATTACAACCATTATTTCTTAGATACTCGTGCTTCTTCTTCCCAAACTGATCTCTGAAAATCAATGAGGAGATTAGTAAGAGACATTTAATGGACAATTTTGTTTTAGTACAAGTAGCCATACACTCCAGAAAGTACAGAGGAGAAAAAGGGATTGTCATAAATTTAGATATGACCAATGCATCTGATCATGTGCATCATTCTTTTCTCTTTGATATTTTAAGAAAAATGGGGTTATCTTCTGTTTTTATATCTTGGATGAATGCTTTTATTTTTGGGCCTTGGATTTTCCCCCTTGTTAATGGATTTGCAATGAGTTTCTTTAAATCTTCGAAGGGACTCAAGCAGGGGTGCCCCCTTGCCCCCATTCTTTACATTCTCCTGGTTGAATCCTTGAGTAAGAAGTTGGAATTTGAACAGAGATGTGAGTACTCCATCCCTAGAATCTGATTCTCATAAAGTATAAAAAGAATAAATCACACCTAGTTTGTTGATAACATGATCCTTCTTGATGATGGCTATTGCATTATAGTGTGGCACTTAAATTTTATTTTGGATTATTTTTTCAGGTCTTGAGAGGATTGATAAATGAGGGTATAATTCATCTATATTCTTGGAATACCAACAAACTATTGCATGGGAGGACCTTAAGAATTTTGGGAATAATAGTAAAGGATGAATGGACTAATTTCAGATATTTGAGCTTGCCTGTGTGTCTTAAAATGTTCCCTCATCCTTCTTAGGGTCATGTTATTGATAAGTTGAAATCCAAATTTGGGTTATAGGGGGGTTATTGGCTAAATATAGCTGGAATATAAATTATAGTTCAATATCTCCTTTCATCCCTTCCTATATTATTTTTCTCGGCTATATTGGCCCCCATCTTAGTGAAGCAATAAATGGTTCAATAAATCAGACGGTTTCTCTGGAAAGGAGGCAAGGAAAACTCTAAAAAGATTCAATTAGAGAACTGAAATGTGGTTAGGCTTTTAAAAACCTTGGGGTGATTAGGAATAAGAGACCCCCTTCTAATGAATATATCCCCTGGGAAAAACCTAGTTTGGAAGCTAATCACAAGGGATAATGATTAGTGGAAATAGGTGCTTCATAAAAAATGTCTTTTATGGGGTGAGAGAATCTTACATTCATCATATCCCTCATAATAGAGGAAAATCCTAGATATGGTTTTTGATGTTGGCTTATATTCCTTTAATTATGTCTAAGCTAACTTGGATTCTAGGAAATGGTAAATCAATAAATATTTGGATTGAGGGAATTATAGGAAATCCTCCTCTAGGCTCAAATCCTCTAGTTTTTCCCCTACATAAATTTTTGATTTCCCAACATTAAAATATCTCTATAGGATATCTCTTCCTGGTTATTTGACGAGAATTAGTTGAGCTAGGCTTGGTGTAACATTCTATGTCACCTTGTTAGTATTTGTAGATCTCTTGAATCCTCTATCGTTGGATTTTCTCCTTTCTCCTTATCAAATAGAGACTCTTAGGGTTGGGTTGGTGATTTGTATTCGGTTAAAATGGGTTATCAATATTTTCTCTTCCTTGTTATTATACCTCCTTATTCTCATCTTTGAAACTTTATTTTGAGCTCGAACTGTGATACAAATATAACTAAGATTTCTTAAGGACCAGCCCCTCTCTGAGTTGGTTCCCCCTCATTAGGTGCTTCCTCCAATCCTCGATCAAATTCCCTGTTAAAAACACAACGGCAAACATAATCGTAGTGGAATTTTTTTAACTAAAACATACAAGAACATTGTAATCACTTCTCGAATCTTAGGTCTCAAATCAAATGGCTTCTCAGTGCTTTCTGATATCGCATCTCAGATCCTTAATCCTCTCAAGTCTTGGGTCCTCGTCTCTTAGCGATCTCAGAACCCTCACTTCCTCACAGGCTGAGGACTTCATTGGTTGAATTCAATTTGAATGAGCCTCTGTAAAGAATCACACCCCAACACTTGATAGGTCCACGAAACATAAATATTTCTGTCATCGTCACTTGACGGTATCGGGTCTCGGAATCTTTAAATAAATTATAATTTTAATAGGTTACGAAATCTCAATATCTGGGTTTTGGTTCAATGTTATGAGATCCGTCAATAGACGATCTTGGTCCTAGGAACCTGATAGACTTCTCTTAAATGAAACAAAATGGCTAAGTGTTGGATTCTCTCATATTCGTCTTGGATTCGATCCTCCAACTCCTTTCATTCCTAAATACTCTTCTGACCTCTTTTCTCAACTTCCTCTTGGATTCGATCCTCCGTCTCCTTTCGTTCCTCTATACTCTTCCGACCTCTCTGCTCGGCTCCCTCCTTCGGCTCTACTTAAACAACTCTCGCATTTTCCTACTCCTCCTACAACACTTCTACAATGATGCATATATGTATGCCGACTCTCGAGTCTGTTTAAATAAATACAAGGTTTAAAGAACTCGGATAATAAATAATATTACAGAAGCACTGGTTAAGTGAGCTTGGAGCTCTCAAAGCCAAAGTTTCATGCATACAACCTCTCTCTCCTCTCCACCAATTTTTTCATTAATCAAAATGAAATATATGAATTACATTATTGGTTCAAATCCTTGAATATAGGATCTAAAGACTAATTTATAGAAAAATCTACCTAAAATGAAACTGCTACAACAATTTGACTAATTTGGAGAATTACATGGAAAATTAAAAACAAATTATGGCCTAACAATCCACTCTTTGAGGAACCAAATCCTCTAGTAAAATATTTTGACCTCTCGGTCAAAGAGAAATTATATAAGCCCCTCATCAAACTACCTCAAAAAAATTAATATTTTATGTTGAGCATTAGCTCATAGGAAGATCCTAGTAGCTAATAGTTTATTGTTAAGAGGAATTGTTGGACCTTCCTAGTGCACCTTCGTATATTTCCCTTTCACGCTTGAAGTTTGGGGAGTGGTCTTATCTCAATTAAAATCAAGGGTAATTTGGGCTTCTTTGTTGTGATACTTGTTGTGAGAATGGGGAAAATGTTATAGTGCCTCATTTGTAGGGAAAAAGCTGTGGAAAAAATGCAACAATAAATTCCTAATTTAATTTTCCCTTGAATTAAATTAAGGGAAAAATCAAATTTCCACATCACAAGATAACTTGAATGATTTAACTGAGATGTTATCACTCAGTTAGCTGAGTTAATTCGAGTTGCGGGCTTAACTTGAGCCATGTACAATGATTTCTAAATTTTAGGAGCCTAGGTTGAGTTTAATTTCAGTTGTAACAATTTAATTTAGTTAAATTGAGTCAAGGATAGTTAAACTAGTTCTAACTATTAGAGGAACTAGTAGGAGGTCTAGTAGTGGGGTGCAACTTCAGTGTTCAACCAATTAATTTATCAATCAACCTTAATTAACTCATGCATGCATGAAATTTGAGTTACCCAGTGTTCCATGCATTTAGGGTGATTGGAGGTGCAAGCATGGAATAATACCTCTCACCAAAATAGCATAAGGGTATAATCACTCTCCAAAATCCAACCTCTTGCATATGGAAGGTTGTAAATATAGAGGGGTAGGGTAAGTTGGGAGTTATTATCCAATTAGCAAACTAAGGTTTTAGATCCAGCTTTGATGGAAGGATGGGATCAAAGGATAAGGGATGGAAACTCCACAGAAGGATAGAAAAGAATCTGAATGTTTTATCTGAGGTAAATGGTTGTAACAAATTATAGAATCTTGTGGAAAAGGAATCTTCCAGAAAATCTCTCTTTTTCCCGAATCACGATATCCAACGCAGGTGCAAAGGGGAGTAACCTTTAGGTGATCAAAGTTGGGAATAATGGAGAAAATTGTAGGTGAACGATGACTAGAAGGAAGCCAGGGAGAATTGGTCCTAAAACTGGCTCAGATGATGTAGTTTCAGGCAGAAATTCTGGGAAATGAAGGAGGTATACTTAGGGCTTTGTGCAATGATGTTGACAAGAGGGAATAGGATGTTGCTTGATCCCATTAGGAGGCCTAATGACTAGATGTGAAAAAGTGGCCAATAATAGATTGCCCCCCTAAAGCGCAAAGTGATAAATGATAAATGATGACTAAAGTGCTTTACCTTGTGACAAGTCAAGATCAAGAACAACCGACGAGCTTCAGATGTTACAATGCATTTTTGTCATGATATCTTTTTGCTGAGGCATACCCATACACAGCACATAAGCGAACATAACATATACAATGATCAAAAGCCACGTCCATAGATACAACTAGTGGAACCATAACTAATTGATTGTCTATGTGATCATAGGAATTATACATTGTGATCTTTGTATAACACCTAAAATTGCAGCCTAGATGGATGAAACTAGATCTGGGGTATTCTATCTCGTTCACATGACCAACCAACGTATGAGTCTAACCATGTGAATCAATGAGTTGAGGTCGAACATGGTAAATACCATCTAATTACCATCCAATGATGTAAGTTGTTAACAAACATGAAATAAACCATTGATGATGTTAATGGCTCTCAAGGTATTGTAGTGAAATCCTTATGGTGTGAATAAATGATTTGATGTCAAACATCACGTAGAGTCTTTCAATCAAAGGCCATTGTTGTAAACCTACCACCAAGAGCGATGAAAATTTACATTGATGTATGAAAGCACCAAGGTACCAAAGGGGTGTATCTAAGTCAACTTCCTGGATGATGTGCCAATGTCAACAGGAAGCGACCCATCACAGGAGGGCCTTGATGTATCCCTCATCAATGACATGAAATAGGTATCATGATTGAGATAGAATGATGTTGATATAAAATTGGATTAGGAAAAGGCATACATGGAATGAAGGATTAATATAATTGTAACATATATCAACTGAATGACTTCTCTTGAACACACTGATGACACTAAATGGAATTGGCAGCATTGACCCAAAACCGAAACGGAGGCTTTGAAAAGGTATGATGAACCGAATGACAAGCAGATTAACCAACCCAACAGCCACAGAGATGAATTGGAAGAGTGTCATGTTTAAGAGAAACTCGTTGCCATTAGTAAATGAAGTACCATGTTTTCCCAATTTCCCCAACCATACTGGTCAGTGCCTCTTTATTTTTTAACAAGATTCAGGAGGATAACATATGCTCCATCCATAAGTTCATCCTTCGGATAAATCGCTCTGATTATTTTTAACAACCCCTGATAAGGAGTGGTTTGGCCTTGTCATGTTCGAGAAGTCCATCGTTGTTTGATGTTTTAACAAGTCCAACAAAGGTAAAACTCGACATATTTTTCATGTTTAGAGAGTTTGAAAAAGAGACGAAAAATAAAATATATATGTTCCTTTTCGTAGATAGTCTCTCAAGTCTGAAAAGGTAGAAAACATTACTCAAGAGAACCTCTTAACCATGTTTGACTAAGGTATTCCTTTTTTGTAAATAGTCTATCTTAGTCCAGAAAAAGGTTAAAGTTATACTGAGTATACGTCTTTTCATTTACTTTAACGAATTCGAAAAGACAAGTGCCTGATGATCTTTTCACATTTTGGGAGTTTGAAAAAAGTTGAAAAGAGTACTCCTCCTGGAGGAACGAGTGGTATAAAGGGTAGAAATCAGTTATGTTCATGATGGAACTACTCAAAGCACGTAAACGAAAAGACGCTAGCTAATAAGGCCACTCATCATAGCGGTTCCTTGAGAAAGGGTAAAACCAAGTGAAAGTGTATGATCGGCCAAATCGATGGTGACAATGGAATGAGAAAACCAAGGCTCATCTAGCAAAAACATGTAGATAAAAATGGAAATCATGAGGGATATGATGAAAATGGTTTCATTTTTACATAAGCTTGAAACATAAGAAACTATGCTTGAATTTGGTTTCACTTTTGCACAAGCCTGGAACAAAGAAAAATTATGTATGAAATAAGTTTGCATGCCCCCAACGTAATGACTTAATTCGAGGTACATTAATTTTTTATGCGGGATTTACGATTGCGGACAAAGTATCTCCCCTAGGTTTGGTGGCCAACCTAGAACAACAAAGAGACAAGGAACCCAATGCTTTCCTTAAAGTAAATAAATGAAAAAATGAAGCCTACCTGGAATCTGTCGCATGCTTCGCACCTTTTTCAGCTTTAATACTCCAATTCCAGCTCCAATCTCCAAAATTAGATCCTACACAGTGAGATAACACAAGCCAAGAAACTACGAGATCTATGCATTATCATCTAAGTACTCTATTCAATAGATCAACATGGTATTGAAATATATGAAATAACAACATCACATATAGGAAAATATAGAAATCTTCGCATTAATATAATGGAAGGATATTACAGCCATAAATAGGTGTTGATATTGTAGAAGAGCTCCTACAAGCTATATTGTCCTTTCCTTGTCACAATGTGCACCTACAATTACCTTAAATGCATGGAATAATACCTCTCACCACAACAACATAAGGGTAGAATCACTCTCCAAAATCCAACCTCTTGCATATGGAAGGTTGTAAATATATAGAGGAGTAGGGTAAGTTGGGAGTTCTTATCCATTTACCAATCTAATGTTTTAGATCCACCTTTGATGGAAGGATGGGATCAAAGGATAAGGGACGGAAACTCAAAAGAAGGATAGGATAGGATACAATTTTTTTATTTGAGGTAAATGTTTGTAACAAATTCTGAAAGCTTCAGGAAGAGGAAGCTTCTGGAGAATATCTCTTTTTCCTAAATTTCTAGAACCAACACAGGTGCAAAGGGGAGCAACCTATAGGTGACAAACATTGGCCACAGTGTAGAAACCTGTAGGTGAACGTTGTCTGGAAGGATGCTAGGGAGTGTTGGTCCTAAAACTAGCTCAGATAATGTAGTTTCAGGAAGAAATTATGGGAAATGAAGGAGGTATACATACGGCTTTATGCGATGATGTTGACAAGGGGGAATAGGATGTTGATTTATCCCATTAGGATGGCTAATGACTAGATGTGACAAAATGGACTATAAAAAATTTATATTTGATGTCTTGACCTTTCTTGATACTCCTTTTCATGGTCCTTCTTCAAGTTTCCTTTTCTTGTCTTGTCACCTTAGCTCTAACACCATGTTGAGAAATCTATGGCAGCTAGATTAGGTGATTTCTCTTACTTTGATAACTTCTTGTGAAGTATTTTTACTTAACTTAATTAGCTTCTTATTTCTATTGTTTATATTTAATGTTATTATTATCAATCAATGACTCAATCATAAAGAACAATGAGACAAGATGACACAAGATGTAGGCGATCAGCCAAGGCCAAAACCTCTCCTCTTAAGAGGAAAACCCACAAGAATTCTTCTCTTCTTATAGAATCTTCAAATGACAAATTTGAATACCTAAGACCCTTGAAAAACACCCATCTAATACCAATTCAACCATTCTCCTTGATGAGCTTTATATCCAACAATTTCAACTCCAACAACTTCAACCCCAACAGTTTCTTCTGCAACTTCGGCCCAACAAATTCTTCTGCAACTTAGACCCAACAGTTTATTCTCCAAATTTTACCCCAAAAACTATCCAATACTTCGACTAGCCCAACTACTTTCTAGAAATTCGACTTTCCCAAAAAAATTCTAGCACTTCGACTTGCCCAACAACTTTATAAACTTTAAGACAAGAAAGAGAGAGAAACCCAAAAACTTCGATCTTTTTTTCTTCTTTTTTTTCTTCCTTTTCCAGTTTCTTCCTTTTCTGGTTTCTTCCTTGAGGAGACCAAAATTTTGTGTTGTGTGTCTAAATTAGGGCGAGTTCCTTCTTATATATAGGATTTCCAGGGGTACAAATTTCTTCCTTGAGGCCAATTTGATCTTTCATGTAGGTTGTCTTTCTTGAGGCACCATGACAAGGTCTTGGAGGGTCTTTGACTCTAATTTGACTCAAATAAATTTTTATTTACAATATGTAACATGCCCAAATGGGGCTTTAACACATGACAATGACTCAATTGACTTATATACTAAATGACAAGCCCTAGAAGCACTCAATGGGTTCTTGACCTAAAAATAAATTTCCCTTGACCATGAAATCCATGCCTCAAGAATAACGATAATAAATTTATCTTTCTCTTTAAATCAAATACATAAAATAATGATTACATATGTCATAATGAATATCAAACCTAGTTACGTATTTCAATACAATAAAGGTAAATATACTTTCTATTCTTAGCTTCTATTTTCTCTTCATATTCAAACCAGTCATTCTTTCAGCTTTGGCATGTCCAAAGAAAAGGGAAATTCCAATAAACCAAAGCACTCCCTTTGGATTTATTCCTTCAGTATTATGCTACCTTAAAATGTTGTGTTGTTTTTTTTGCAGGTCATGAGTGTAAAATTCATATGAATATCCATAAAGCTTACATAAAGGGAACAAATCAACTTGTTTACCGTGGAACATGGTTCTTTACTGTGATGGAAATTACTTGTGTTGTAATGCAAATGAATTATTTAAATAAGGTTAGTTACACCTTTTCTGTATTTTGAAATGCCTCGAATATAATGCTTATACCATGCCATTTTCCGTCCCCATTTCACATATTCAATGGATAGAAAGACTTATAGGGTGACTTTCTACCTAGGTTAAAGATCCACTATTTTAAGGTAAGTTTCAAATCTTGGAACATTTCAAGTTGTTGAGTTGTCTCACCATATCACACAAAAACAATCAACTGCATAAATGCATTCAAATTTAGTGTGCTTGATAGCTTATATTTATGCTTGCCTTGTTTCCATATTGCTTGTGTGCTTATGTATATTTTGTTGAAATGTTCACATGCTTGTATCTATGCTCCTTTCCATCCATTATCTGTGCACTTTCCTTGCAAATTGTTCAAAGATTATATTAATTTTGAATAATTGTATTAATTCTTAATAATGTTAATAAGATATTACTATTGTTTTTGAACTTTTAATTCTGTGGAATTTGTTTGTGTTTGCATCAATAAAAAAGATATTGCATTCTGAAAATGCTAAAGAGCATTTCATGATATCTGCAAAGAGCATACTATTCTCTCTGAAGATCCTAAATACATGTTATATCATCACCCAAACCGATCATCCAAAAATATATCCTAATATCTCCTAAATTATACTCTGACACTTAATCCTCTTAAAGAAAAGGGATTTTTCACATTATAATATATTACTTCTTTTTTGTCAATTTATCCACTAATATATTAATTAGTATAACAAAAAGGAAATTTTTTCTAGGCCATCTATCAAACCTCTAATGATTGTATCTATGTTGGTTTCCAATATTAACAGAAAATTCCATCTGTTAGCACTGGAATGAGCACTTGGATTGTGACAAGTGCTTGACCAGACACATCTTAAGCTTAGGGCTATTTATGATTTGGATTGGATTGTGGAAAGTGATTGAATCTTACATCTGCTAAAAAGGTTTCAAATAAATAACTACCTTTTACACATATGAGGGTACTAAGGCTTGATGTGGTAGCAAGAGTAAATTGGTAATCTGTGGGTTAGGAGAATATGCAGAAGGACGTTGGGTCTATAAAATAGAAGTCCATTGTTTAGACAAAAAAATAACACGAAGTTTAGATTGATAGTGCATCAAAGAAATAAAGCTCCCAGAAGTCTTATAAGAATTTCATTGTACACCTAAAGATATTTGTTTCAAGGAATGCTCATAAATAATGTACCACACATGTCTTATCAAGAAATCTTCCCAAGCAAGACTAACAAAATTGGATAATCATGTATAGATAAAACATGAGACTAAAAAAAACATGGAACAGAGTTAACATCACAATCTAAAACTAAAGAATTTAGATATGAAAAATGCATAAGGTAAGTAAACAATGCACACAACAAGTTGTCATAAGTCCTCAAGAGTACTACTGATATATTATATATTCAAAAAGTGTAACACAATATGCTTTGTAAGATACAATCATCGAACCCTTTTGTCTTTGCATTACACCATATTTATACAAACAATAGGAGCTCTGTACAGAAGCCTCCAATAAAAGTGGAACTCTGTTTTAGGAATTTATTACAACTCTCTACATATAGTAGATTTCATATAAAACATTAAATAAAAACTAAAAATAGAAATAAGATAAGGTGTGGCTTTATGGAGCTGAAGCTGGTTGAATAAATGTGGCTGAGTGCCCCCGTTGCTCATCAAAACTATCTCCAAAAAAAGGTGGAATCCAGCAACTGAAAGGAGTATCTATAAACACCTGCCTGCATATCTGCTAAAACATAGGAGTGACTAACCAACTGGAAATTTATCTGACACCTGGAAAAACTCATCATAACAGAAATCACATCCACTTCATCCACTTTGGTGTCATCATTGTGATAATAAAACCAAAAAGTAGATTTTCCTTTCCATATAATAATATCCGAAAATAATAGCTACCTCTTATGAAAAAGGGTAGTTATATCCAAAAATATTGTAAATAAGCCAAAAATGGAAGCATACTTCGGATTTTCAAGGCTATACATCTTCATTCTTCAATGTTCTAATATGGAGGCAAAGATTATGATAGCCTCATCTTTTGTCACCCTTTTGTTTGACCTCCTTTTCCATGTTTTATTTTTTGGCTAAGTCTTTTTCTTCTTGGTTTTATCTTTTGGGTTGTCATCAACATTTATGAACTCATCCCTGAGAGTAGGGTTAGAAATCAGCTTGCTGGTTAATCTGAGCTTTTTTTTAGGCCTGGTGTGAGGTCTCTAGATATAGGGATTTGGAATGTACTTAGGCCTTTTTCCTCCATTTATAAATCTGCTAGATTCTCCCTCCTCAAATTCTGACTAAGTATATTTTTTATCAATGCTATCTTCATAATATGAGTATGAATGTATTATAGGCTTCTTCCTCTTCTTGGTTGAAGAGAAAATAGATGAGAAGAGTTGAGCCAAAGTGGGCTCATCTTTTTTTATAGTCCCAGACACTTTGTTTTTTCCTTTCTTAAGTGATGAAAAGACTTGCGAAAGAGTAGGCTCCCTGAATGATATACCATTGTTTTGTTGAGTCTCTTGAGATTTTCTAAAACAGGGTTTGATCTCTTTAATCTAGGGCTGACTTCCTCTGAAGGTATGACATGGCTGGATGTTAGGATTTCAGGGTTGACTTCCTCTAAAACTTCCTTTGTCATGATGAGCCTTCTGCTACGTTTTACCCTTTAAGAGGAAGTTGCTTCCTCTTTGTTTTTAGACACAATTTTTTTATGAAACAAGGTATATCTTTGCTTAAACTTATTTCTACACTCCTCCATGAATGACCTTAAGGTTTGTGGTTCCTTGGGTGAACTGCTTGTTGGTGAACTGTGGTGTGAACTTCATTTGCTAGTTGTGTTGTTGGTATAGATGTAGGGTCACTAGCATTCTTAGTTAGGCTCCTAGTCTACCATCTGGATGACACGGAGGAAGAGCCATCTTGTGAGGAAGTTGATGAGTGAATAGGGTTTGGCTGATGTTTTTTTGAATCTCTCACTTTTCTGGCTCTCCCTACTCTTCTTCTAGAATAAGCAGTGTGAAATCCCTCCTCTGTTATGAATTTCTCCCAGGTATTCCTTTTCCTTCTCAAGTGAAAAGATATCAATATCTTAATCAAGCCTCTATGATATAGGTTATGTAATGAGTAACCTACGGTCTTACGAATCCTCTGAGACATTGATAACAAGGATCTATGTAGAAAAAAGTGTAATTTCATGGGTCTAGCACCTAAATATGGACTAAAAACCTCATTTTATATTTGTAAACAGTCGAAAATCTTCCTTCATAAGTTATGTAGCGTTGCACAGTAGTAATAATGTGCTTCCATTCATGTTTAAAGTATGAAATGTGTATAGTTGGAGTCCATCCAATGTGTTCATGCTCAGGATTGAAATAAAAATTTGCATCAACTTTAACAAGAGTTTTATTATTCTTATGCCAAGACTCACCTGTTGCAGAAGTCTAAGTTGCCCATGCAATGATGGTTTCAGTGATGTTGAAGGTTTGAGACCCAATATTAACCTTCTCACCATCAAAGGTTTCAGCAAATGCTTGAGCAACGACCACATTCTCACCAGATAATTTGTTTAAGAACTGGTACCAACCAGTTGCCTTGAACTTTGGTTTAGCACAACTATCCAAAAAGTGAGTGTTAGTTGGCTCAAAGCAGTTTACATTGCCTCCTTTGCCCATATTGCACCTGTTAACCCTAACCTCCAACATAGTTGTAAAATGAGCACTAACATCCAAGAAACTCTACCTGCTGGCACTTGTTAACCCTAACCTCCAACACAGTTGTACAACAAGGACTAAACTCCAGGAAACAAATGATTTAAAATGGAGAATAAAACTGTTAATTACAGTTGTTAAAGGAATGGATGGAAGCAGGTTATACTTTCCCTCAGACTCGGTAAATAAGGATGACACAAATCACAGGAATGATTTAAAACCACTGCCACTTATTTCACGAACTCGATCACCTATCTTCATTATTGCTACTCTTACTGTGCTTGTGACACCTATACCTTTTAGTAAGTAGCAATACAGTGGCATAACCTTAGCATAAAAATGATCACCTATTAATTTATCTCTCAATGAAAAATGAATATTCTTTGGATATGCAACACCTTATACTTCAACATTTTCCTTAATCTTCAAATAGCAATGTTGGCTTCAGTTAAATAATATTTCCTTTGCTCCTTTATATAAATTTGCGGGAAATTACTACCCTTCTGAAAAAGACTGCTTTCCTGTAAAAACCATAGCTCTTGAAAAATATAATTGCCTTTCATGAAAAGAACAATTAATTCTTGTATTATTCTTAACAAAACTTGTGAATCTAACACTCTGTCTCTAACCTTGGAAAGGAAATGATGATGAAAGAATAAGACTATTTTTGAAATGGAAACCTATGACTTCAACCACTAAAAGTAGTTAACAGACCTATTTTGAAGAGACTTTACCCTATCAACCTTATAACAGAAACATAGTATTGGACTCGGAACTCATTTTGAATTTTATTACAAAGTGACAAAGACTCATGCAATTTAATCCTCCAAGGTTCTTCACCATGAGTTAGGAGACGAAGGAGGATTAAAGAGAGGACTTTACAATGACAACCAGACTTCAAATTTTTTTGAAAAATTGCAGTGCTAACAACATCCATCCAAATTTCCATCATAATGAAAGAGTATAATGATAAAATTCTCTAAAATAAACTAACATCAAATTCCAATGCTAGTGATAAAGCATTCAACAATCTTGAATCTTTGTTTGGATGGTTATGAACATGAGACAGTTAGGAAACTTTCTCTTCAAAATTGGTTGATGCTCAGTTAATCATGTCATTGGCTTGTCCTTTGTGCATGGTTTGGATCCAAGATCAACTACAACCATATTTTTGAGTGAAAAATGCATTGGTGAGAAGAAAATCAATGTAGAAGTTTGATCCATCCTCAAGCTTTCAACTCATCCATCAATGTTTACATGTGGAGTGATGGTATTGCAGACACTATTAGGCATGTTATTTTTGGATAATTCAACTAGAGAAGTGGGATTTTGATTTACATGGAGGATTTTCATCTTAATCACATTCAATCCACTAGAGGTGATGAAATTTACTAGAAAACGACAATAAATCCATTCATGGAGGACTACAAAGTTGTAGATGGTGTCATGATTTCTCATTCTAGCCAAACAAATGTTTCCTTATTCACATTCGAAGAGGTTGCAATGAGCCACATAGACTCGTATGGAAGAGGTGTGGATGATTGAATAATTTTCCTTCAATGTTCCTAGACTATCCATGGATTGCTTTATTCCTCCTGCAAACATAAGATGTAGTCCTATGAATGAAACCTGTCAACTTCCTTTGAAGACAAAGGAAAACATAATATGGGAAACAACTGATCAAAGGTGGCTTCTTTGGGAAATCCTCCTGGAAAATCTTGATAATATAATTTGGAGAGTGGAATTCTAATCATTTGCTACACCTATTTGAGCACTTGAACCATTCTCAAAGCTAGATTTAAAAGCAATGTGGCACTTTTTTTCCTCATGTCATCAAAGTACATGTAAGTGCTCTATAGTGTATAATTGTCGAGAGTGCAAGATCCATGCCCACTTCAAACTGGATGAAATTTTCACGTATCGAATCGGATTGCCCCGCAAATTCTACTTGAATTATCTTTAGTGCAGGCAGGAGATGAGATACATATTGCTGCACAAATACATGATCTATGTTGAATAATCTTGCCTTGGGAAATTCATTAACGGAATGAAGATGATTTAATATTCCCTTTGAGTCCATTGACTAATCAATTGAATCATTCAACATTGTTTTTGTTGGCTTCACCACAAAAAGGGAAAAAAAAATATCAACCAAAATTTTAGATGTATAATTGATTCCTCATACCTTCCATGTCCACATCCTTGTTTCCCATAGTGTGTTAAAATTTGAAATTTATGCAAAAATTTAAAAATTCTTTGCAATAAATTGAAAGTTCTATGCAAAAAACTGAATGTACTTTGCAGAAAACTGAATGTAGTTTGAACAAAACTGAATGTAGTTTGCAGAAAACTGAATGGCATTGAATGTAGTTTGCAGAAAACCAAATGTTCTATGTTGTTACAATTACTTATAATGCAAATTTATTCTTCAAAACTTTTCAGATCAACAACTTTAGATAGAACATAAACTTAAGGATCATAAGAAGATAGTAAAACACAAATATGAGACACTGATATTTTGGTCCAATGACCAGGGGAAAATCCCTCAAGGGGGAAAACCCAAATGATTCTTCTTCTATTATATTTCTTCAATTGTTCAACAGAGAAGAGAGAGAGAGAGAGAGAGTGAAAATAAATAAAGTCACCAATGTCTGATCAACTTGCAGTTGAAGTGAGATTCCTCTTTTCCCGATCTCTCTTAATTTCTATGCCCAAAATATAGTTTGCAACACCAAGATCCTTCATGTCGAATTTGGAGAACAATTGGGTCTTCAAATCCTAGATAATTTCTTTGTCATTTCCAATCAACAACATATCATCCACATACAAGAACAAATAAATAAGACTATCACTAATTAATTTAAAATACACACAGTAATCCTCTTTACTTCTGGTGAAGCCAAGTCCCCATATATAGGTATCAAATTTCTGATACCACATCCTTGGTGACTATTTTAACCCATACCAAGACTTTTTTAACCTGCATACCAATTCTTTTTTACCCTTCACCACAAAACCTTTAGTTTGCTTCATGTAAATCTCCTCATCCAGATCCCCGTGAAGAAATTATGTCTTCACATCCATTTGTTCTACCTCAAAATCAAATGCAGCAGCAATAGATAAAAGTAATCTAATAGAAGTAACCTTGGAAGCAGGAGAAAAAATATCACCAAAATGAATTCCTGGCACCTGGGAATAACCTTTTTCTACTAACCGAGCTTTGAATTTATCCACCTTTCCTTATGCATTCATCTTCTTCTTGAACACCTATTTTCTCCCAATGGGCTTCCTTCCAACCGACAACTCCACTAGATCCCATGCCTCATTTTTGTACAAAGAGGTCATTTCATCAACCATGGCCTCCTTCCAGAGTTTTCCATACTCTGAATCCACTGCCTCCCTGATAGTTTTGGGATCTTCATTAGTGACAGTTAAAGAAAAATTTGAACAGAAAGCAGATGGATTATACCTTTCTGGTTGCCTTCTTTCTTGAATTGATCTTCTCACAGCTGGAGTTTGTGGCTCTTCCTCTTCTGAATCTTGTTCTGTTATAGAGCTTGAGTCTTCCTCCTTTAGCTCAAACTCTATGTTCTCAGGTTCCTTTGGTAGGACTTCATTTTTAACAACATCTCTCACCTCTCTAAATGCCACATCTCAGTTATACACAACCTTCTTTGTTTCTGGGCTCCAAATCTTGTAACCTTTTAAACCATCCTTACACCCAATAAAGATGCACCTTTCAGATTTATTATCCAACTTGGTCCTTTTCTCCTTTGGAACATGTGCATATGAATCACATCCAAATACTCTCATATTTGAAAGAGAGGGGTTTTTACCAGTCCATACCTCATCTGGAGTCCTATCCTCCAACATTGATGAAGGTGATCTGTTAACCAGGTAACATGTAGTCTCTACTGCCTCTGCCCATAATTCATGTCCTAACCTGGTACCATTGAGCATGCTTCTTGCCTTTTCAATCAGCGTTCTGTTCATTCTTTCTGCAACTCCGTTTTGTTGAGGTGTGTATGGAGTAGTCTTCTCTCGTGCTATACCACACGTCTTACAGAACTCTTCAACTTCCTTCTTGTAGAACTCTCCACCATTATTTATCCTCAACGTCTTTATCTTCTTCTCTGTCTGGTTTTCCACTAGAGCCTTAAATTATTTAAATTTTTCAAAGACTTCAAATTTCTTCCTCAATAAATATATTCATGTATTCCTTGAGAAGTCATCTATAATTGAAACACAGTACACAAAATTACCCAGTGATGTAACCAACACAGGTCCAAACACATCAGTGTGCACAAATTCTGATATCTTGTTCACCCTCTTAGCACCAGAAGGAAAACTCACCTGATTCTGCTTCCCATATACAAAATGTTCACAGAAATCTAAATTCAGAGAGAAATTAGACATACCTTATACCATACCATTACCATGCAGTATCCGAAGGCCCTTCTCTCCAATATGTCCAAGCCTTTGATGCCATAGCATGGTCTTTCCTCCAGAGATAGCTAGGCTATCCGCTCCGCTTTCAGGAACCACAGAACTATTGCAACCATCAATAACAGTGCTACCCAGAAGCTTGTACATAATTCCAATCCGAACTCCCCTAATTAATACCAATGCTCCCCGAACCATCTTGTAGGTATCTTTCTCGAACACTGTTTTTACACCTGCATCATCCATCTTACTTATAGAAATTAGATTTATGGCCAATGCAAGAATATGTAAAACACTAGGAAGTGTTTTAATCCTTCCACCTTGTAGCTTCAGCTTGAATTTTCCACGTCCAGCGATTTTGGCCTTCATATCATCCCCTAAGAAGACATCACACCATTATACTTCTCATACTCGCAAAACCACTCCCTATGGGGAGTGAAGTGAAAGGATGCACCTGAGTCAATCAACCATGCCTCATGATCTACATGTATAGTTGAAGAAGAAGCCAAATAAAAATCCCCACCTTCATCTGAGGTGGTTTTCACCTCTGTAGAAGGAGCATCATCAAATCCCTTTCCTTTCTCAGGAGCTTTATATTTGCAGTCCTTTTTGAAGTGCCCTTCCTTTCTGCATTTCCAGCACACCTTTACAAGATTTCTTGGAGATTTATATATCCCACTTGAATTTTTTTTTTCCTGTTCTGGGAACTTCCTCGTATAGATAAGGCATCTCCATTTTGTTCCTCCCTATTTTTCCGTCTCATTTCCTTCAATAGAAAGGCTGAGACAATTTCATCAAAATTCAAGGTAGTTGTACAAGACTATCCCACGAATCTGGTAGAGAACATGACAAACTAATGCACTTATCTTCATATGATATTTTAATATCAACAAATGACAACCAACTTACCACAATACTAAACGAGTTCAAATGCTCTGTCACCGAGTCTCCATCCTTCATCCTTAGGTTATGCAACTTTTTCCGCATAAACAATTTATTCACGAGAGGCTTAGAATGCTACAAAGTCCCTAACTTGACCCACAAAGTCTTCGTTGTAGCTTCCCCAGATACATTCAACAATACCGAATCTGAGATACACAACTGTATTGTGCTCTTTTCCTTCCGATACAACTTCACCTAGTCTTCATCTGACATTGTCGTTGGTTTAGTACTCTTATCTACCGCGATCCACTGATATTTATCCACCAACAGATCCTGCATCTTGAGCTTCCAGAACTCAAACTCTGACCATTAAATTTCTCGATCTCTATCTTTCCACTACTCGCCATCTTCTTTCACCGCAAGAAGAAATCCCGCAGATCTCCCACTGAACAAGGTCTACCACAGGCCTGAGCAAAAAACCCCTCAGCAAAAAAGGCATCCCCTTGAAGTCCAAACAACTCTGATACCAAATGTAGGTTTTAACCTGTACAGAAATTATCTGCAAACGAATTCTTAAAAACAGAATATAAATAATAGCAAGAGCATAAAACATAAATCATATATACACAGAGATTTTCCCCTGGATCCCAAACCAGGACTACCAACTTGATTTTTCATTATTGTTTCTTTTAGTGTTACAACACATATATACATTTTGAAGCATTCATAAGCCCCAATCCATTATTCCTGGATTAAAACATAACCATAGTTCCTTGATCGGATCTACAAAAATACAATGAGCCGAAAACCATCATGCCCAAAACCATGTGTAAACCCATGCACAAAATGTAGGTGATAAATCTGATTTTAATATGAGGGTGCTCATATTGTTTTTTCCCATAACTTCTCATTTTCCATTGAGAGCTACCAAATTCCTCGCCAAAGTGTTTAAGATGTTTAATATGTCTTCTGGGGTTTGGGTGTTTAACATGCTTTCTAGTGTTTGGTATGATTTGGATATATGATCTAGGTCTTGGCAAGCATCATGGGGAAAAATAAGTGAGATGTAGCCATTACGTTCAACTTCCTACAAACCTATTTATTACTCATCTCCTATCATATTTCTCTCAACCACTCTTTTCTTTCTTCAAGGCATCAATTATGTTATGTCCTAGATCGATGATATAAAAATGACAATAACTTTGATACAAAAATGCATTTTTCATTTTTCTTGTTACTACAAATCGTGAATGTAATGTAAAAGAGCACAATTATTAATACGATCACATTTTCCAAGAAAAATTTTCAAACCCAAGCAAGAAAAATGCAATCATCATGCTTGTATGGTCCAAATACAAAGTGAAAATAGATATTACATTATATCTTTTAGATGGCTCATCAACCCTCCATCCATATAGTGATAAGTAAGGTATTGAGGACCTACAAATCTAAGCACAATAAGGTCATGATAATTCGATGAAATGCACACACCACTTTATCTCAAACATGCATCAATGCCTTATAACCGTTGACCAACATTAGTATAGAGGAGAATGACTAGACCTATGGAATGGTCGGGAAGACAACCTATATAGGAGGAGTACAATGGATATGTGTTTCAATCGAAAGGGAAACAATGAGATGATTGCACATACCTATATACAATGGTTGTCCTAAAGGTCCTTATATTGGGGTATCTTTCAACTGGTAGGTTGGACTGTTTGGGACCTAAATTTCCATTCATATGGTTCAAATGCTCGCATAGCCTTGAGCTTTCATGGGATATTTCACCACAAGTGTGAACTATTTCTTAGCCTCGAGCTAAGGTATGGGGAGGAACAAGAAATAATGCATTATTTATTTATTGGTTGGAAGAATCAACAACTTTAAACCTTTACATGTTGGAATCTGAATGACCTCAATGCTCATCTGCTTGACTCCATGCCACATATAAACACCTCTATTTGTAAAGCATTAAATTTCTCCCTACATCATAACTACAACTTACCACCTCACCCTATGGGAGGAAGCAACACCCACCTCGAACTATAACATCTATACAACAACAAAGTTCATGTTCGACCTAGGTGGAATAGATGCAGGGTGTATGGTATGCATGTGGTTGGTTGTTTTTGTTGCAAGCAATGCCTCTCATTGCAATGTAGTCACCAATAAAGTCTAGATGACCGGCTAGTGATGCTTTCAATCTATTCCTTGCATGAAAACGTACACATTTGAATGAATGACATACACTTAATCTAGTTGGATATATATCTTGTAAATATTTAATAATTTTTTAATGTACATTTGATAACAATCCCACAATATATATCTATATCAAATACTTTATATTAGAAATAATATTCTACATAAAAAGTGCTCAATGTATATGGATGATGTATATTATACACACTTATATGTATTTTATATACATGTCTTAGATATACATTAAACATAATTCTTATATGATTATGTCAATTTGTTCAATTTAAGGATTGTGCAACAACATATTAAAATCATCACTGCAATTTTGGATAATAAATTAATATTCATGTTTGCTTTAACATGACATTCATCCTCTTAGCTAACAAGTGTCATTGCAATGGTGATGCCCCTCATGAAAATACCATTGATTGGATACTAACCTCGTGATTATTATTCAATTGATTCAAAGATTCCTCTTCATGGTATCAAAAGATGGTCGAAGATGCATTGTAGAGATAACATGCAAACATCATGAATTAATTGAAATATGATCAACCTGGGAAAAAATAAGTAGAATTTTCAAATGTGTCAAGAAAATTTGCAAGTATAACCGCTAGATAAATAATAATTTTTTTATGCATCCAGTAAAAAGAGTGGGCTTAGAACCCTTAGATTGATTGGTGTATTAAATTTTATAATAAGAAGCTACAAATTTGTGTGGTTGATTTTTTGTTGTTGCGTAAATTCAATTTAATTGTTATAGTCTCATTACAAGAGAGATGCAATGTTTAGTAAAGTTTACAAGGTCAAATAAAGGATTAAGATAATTGTTTCTACACCAAGAAGACTCATGGATCATATTTCAAAATATGATATTGAGTTAAATTATGTCTACATGCCTATTTTGGAGGAAGTGGATCATATTTTGTAGTGACAAAACCATGAAGATAATACAGGCCTTATAAAATCCATAAACCATGATATTCTTTGTTAGGATTCCATGTGACATAGAAAAAATATCATAGCAAATAGAGGAAGTGGATCATATTTTGTAGTGACAAAACCATGAAGATAATACAGGCCTTATAAAATCCATAAACCATGATATTCTTTGTTAGGATTCCATGTGACATAGAAAAAATATCATAGCAAATACGTACAAAATCCTTTTTTTTTAATCTATAGGAAAATTGAGCATTCTTAATGGAGAAACCACACAAATAGTCATATCCCAAAGGAGTTGGATCTAATGGTGGAAAGCAAGGAAATTTTCACCAATGGACAAGGTTCAATTCCCATGAGGCTTAACTTTGAAGGCATGGGGGTACCTTGAGGTAGTGGTTGAACATATGGTTGAACCTATAGAAACTATATTAAAAATGGTTTCATGACCAGTGTGTTAGTGTCAATTTTTGCATCCTGCCACAAGTGATCAAATAGACTCTTATCATGTCATGTTATAGTCTCATTTTGAAATTTTTGTCATTCCACTAGTCATCATGCAAAAATTTGGTCACTAGATGTATATCTAGGTCAGATCTCACTCTTTTCAAAATTTTACTACTTGCTAACTCATTTCACCACTTTGCTGAGTGTACCATAAGTCATGAGTTGTCATCATCATTTCATTCATTTTCATCATGGTTTCATTCATTCAGAGTCTCCATTAGGTCTTAGGGTTTCCAAGGTCATAAAATCATCAATTCATGCAGAAATTCTAGCAAGTGAAGGAGTGACATTAAAGAAATTTCATCAGTAAATTTGATTTGTAAATTTGATTTTAGATAACAGAGTTACAAGTAGCTGCAATCGATCCAAGTGGATATCGGTGGCTGCCCACCTATTCCATTTGGACTCGCAACATCAATTCTTTCAGTTTTTCAGCTTCAACACAGCTTACTATTTTTAGCAGGTTTTCGGGTCTTGCACTCCCAGAGCCGTTTTGGGGACTTAATGATCCAAGTGGATATTTGTGGCCACCCACCAAGTCCATTTGAACCCCCACCATTAGTTATTTCAGTTTGTAAGTTTCAACACAATTTACTATTTATAGCAGTTTTTCGGGTCTTGAACTTCCGGAGCTGTTTTGAGGCCCTAAACGACGTCTTTAGGGAAAACGGGGAGAAACATGGGTCATAGATCAATGTTTCTCACTCAAAAGTTGTAGTCCTCGGATAGATCTTTCTAACGAGCTATTGAGCACATCAAATGGATATTGGATGCCAAAGTTATGTCCCCAGGAAGTTGAAACACCAATTTACCCAAACGGGACCCACAGTTTTGGCGCTTCATCTCCTAGGGTTAGGTTTTTGGACATTTCGGATTTTACATTGTTTCTCAGCAATAAATAGGCCTTCGAGCCTTCATCAGAATACGCTCGAGGTCTCGTAGCCACCACATATCTTCTCGTAGATTCGCTACCAAAGATTCTAGCTTATTTTATTTGAAGAAGTCCGTAAGCGTATTTCGTTATTTGATATTAATGAAATGACGCATTATTTCGCTACATCTCTGGGTTTATGGTTATTTCGTATTTTTTTGCGTTCCTACCTAAAAACTGGATCGCTGGTATCGGATTCGGTCTTCTTTCTTTGTTTTTCTTTGCATGTCCCCAACGCGGTCAGGGTATAAGGAGTTAGGGCTCGATCCGGTTGAACCCTTGCAAGATCAGCCTCGCAAACCCCGACGACCTCCCATGGCGGAAGAAAAGAAAGACGAGGGAGCAGGAGATCCTATCAAAATACTGCTCGAGGAGGCCCTCGAGAAAAAAAGGAACGCGATGATGGATAACTTTGCTCAAATCCTTCAACGACTGCCCACATATGGCGCATCTGCATCCAACAGCCACTCTGGAGGCGCCACTCCCTTCAAGGTACAGGTAAACTTTGACGTTCCTATATTTGAAGGAAAAATAGATGCAGACGTTGTAGACAGATGGTTAAATTTGTTGGAAGGGTATTTCTCGGTCCATGACTTCTCTGACCGAGAAAAGATTATTTTTGCACTCCTCAAAGCTGCCCCCCATGTCAAAGACTGGTGGGAAACCTACCGTGAGCAAGAGGACGAAGGGGAACCCTCTCTGTTCTCGGCCACACCCACTTGGAATTCGTTCCGAGACGACATCAAGGAACAATATTACCCTGTGGGGAGCTATGAGGACAAATACATCCAATGGACCACGCTGCGGCAACAAAAGGATCAAGATGTGCACGAACTGACGAATCTGTTCCATACCCTGCGCACAAAGTTAGGTATTAAAGATTCAGAGAGACATTTGGTGCTCAAGTACCGCGGCTGTCTGCACAAACACATTCAGGAGGAAATGGAGTTCCTCGACATTACATCGCTTGGCATGGCATATCGCTATGCCGCCAAGATCGAGCAGAAATTTAAGCAGAAGAAGCGAGACTTTGGATCTGCGAATCCGAAAGGTGCCCCCGAACCGAAGAACAAGGGGCAAGGCCAAAGCAATGCGACTCAGAACAACACCACAAATCCAAAGAAGGACATAGGGAAGTGGTGTGAATTTCATAACAGCCCCACTCATAGCACAAACGAGTGTCGGGCCAAACAATCTTTGGTGGCTGAACTAAAGGCACCCGAATCAGATGCATTTTCTGATCCTGAGTTAGAACCAGACAAAGGTAATGACAAAGGGAAGCGGATCATTGATGCGGATCCCAGTGCCATTGTTGCCACCACCAAGATCCAGAAGGAGGGTCCAGAGGATCCAGAGGAGGGGGAGCGCCTCTTCCAGTCGCAGATGTGGGTGAAGGGTTCTCCGCTGCAGTTTCTTGTCGATAGTGGAAGCCAAAAGAACCTCATTTCAGCAGACGTCGTGAAGCGGCTCGGCCTACCAACCATAGCACACCCGCAGCCGTATACCATCGGGTGGCTCCACCCAGGGAGAGATCTCCGCATCCGCCAGCAGTGCCGACTTCCATACAGTATCAAGCCATTCACGGATGAGGTATTGTGTGATGTTGCTCCTCTTGATGTAGTTGATGTATTATTGGGCCAACCATACTTGTGGAGGCGACATGCTATGTATGAGTCTAGGCCTCGTGCTATTATTATTACTTTGGGAAATAACTTGTATAGGATACCAGAGGTAGTACCGCCTCCTGTCATCTCTTTGATTACTGCAAAACAATGCAGTAAGATTGTTTCCCAAACCAAGAAATTCATTTTCCTTACGACTCACTCACAGGGAAAGAAGAATATTGTGGCCACAACCTCAAAACGGGGCTCCCTTGCAGAAGGTGCGACGGATGGACAAAGGCATGGAGGAATACGAGGACATTTTCTCCTCACCCACAGGGGTTCCTCTACACTTTTAGGACAAGCACTCCATTGATCGACTGATGCACCATAGCACAGTGTTTCCATACCTCACAAATACACATACTGGGGAATCCACACATGTACTTTCTGAAACTGATAAAGAAACCAAATTTACTAAACGCATCCAGCATATCCACCCACAGGTCCATGACATCTTCAACAAATCTAATACCAAAGAATATTGTGGCCACATCCTCGAAACAGGGCTCCCTTTCACGGCCGCAGCAGATGGACAAAGTCATGGAGGAATACGATGACAATTTCTCCTCACTCATAGAGGTTCCTCTACACTGTCAGGACAAGCACTCCATTGATCTGACTCCCAATGCACCACCACCTGATGTTTCCATACCTCCTGCAACTACACATACAGAATCCAAACATGTACTGTATGAGGCTGATAAAGAAACCAAATTTACTAAACGCATCCAGCATGTCCACCCGCAGGTACATGACATCTTCAACACATCTAATACTCAGTCCAACAGAATTTGCCACATCTCATGGAGGATCTCAACGCAATGGGGACCATTGCTTCCTAAGGAGGGAGGAATGATCCAGGTGGATATCGGTGGCCGCCCACCTATTCCATTTGGACCAGCACCATCAATTCTTACAGCTTTTCACATTCAGCACCACTTACTATTTTTAGCAGGTTTTCGAGTCCTCCACTCTCGGAGCCGTTTTGGGGGCTTAATGATCCAGGTGGATATTGGTGGCCACCCACCTATTCCACTTGGCCCCCCACCATTGTCTCTTTCAGTTTTTAAGTTTCGGCATAACTTACTATTTTTAGCAGTTTTTCGGGTCCTGAACTTCCGGAGCCGTTTTGAGGCCCTAAACGACGTTTTTTGGGAAAACGAGGAGTAACATGGACCATAGACCAATGTTGTTTAATCAAAATTTGTAGCCTCGAAATATCTTTCTAACAAGAAGCTGCCAGGTGCGTCAAACGTAGATCAGATGCCAAAGTTACGCCCCCGGGAAGTTGAACCACCAATTTACCCAAACCGGCGCCCACAGTTTTGGCGCCTCATCTCCTATAGTTAGGTTTTTGGACGTTTTGGATTCTACATTGTTTCTCAACAATAAATAAGCCCTCGAGCCTCATTATAACATAGTTCAGAGGGTTATAGCTGCCACATCTCTTCTCATAGATAGCTACCAGCACCCTAGCTATTTTATTTTCATTATGTCTGTAAGCATATTTCTGTTATTTGATATTAATGAAATGACGCATTATTTCCACTGCATCTCTACGTTTATGGTTATTTCTGTATTCTGTTGCGTTCCTGCATAAATCCGGATCAGAAACACTCAAAGTTCCATCAGCAAATGAGAAAAGTTCCAAAAATCCATTCAATGTTCATAAGCCATCAAAAGATCAAGTTCAAAAGTTAAAGGTAAAATAAGCAATGCAAAGTTGATTTCAGAAAAGGAAATGTGGGTCCAAGTTCATTTAATGATATTTCTCCAAGTATAAAAAGACCTCAAAGACCAAAAATTCATTCGTTTTCATCCTCAAGCATCGATCTCTCCAAGTTCCCCAAGAAAAAAAAATGATTTTCCTTCAAAAAATTGAGTTCCAACTCCTTCACTGCGCTTTTTCCACAGGCGTTGCGCTTTTTGCAGTGGGCATGTTGTGATTTTTGCAGGGCTTTGCTACGCCTTTCTTCAACTCAAGACGCTTTTTGCAAAAGAGAGCCATGACCTCAAATCTTCTTTGCAAAGGTTTTACACAACAATCCAAGGTTTCTACACTCATTTGCAAGTAAGTTACACCTCCTAAGCCCCTCCTTTTAGCTTGTGGTCTTAAGTTTATGGTGCAAAACCCTTATTTCCCTCCATGCCATGTTCTAAGTTATTAAACCTTAGTTTTTTAGTTTACAAGTTTAATTTTCTTTCCCCTGAACCCCATATACCTCCCTCATACCCTAATTCATTCCCCACTAACCTCACATCCCCTCATTTCCCATTCCCATGCCATATTTCCTAAAACCCTACCCCTACGTTGTGCTTTTCTAGGCATCTAGAATACCTCCATGTATTTGAATTCCCTGCCCTATCCCCTTTATCTTTTCAGCTCCCCATAACCTCCCTAAGCTTCCTCACTCCCTTACACACTTCCTGAAGGGGTGGCATTCACTATTTGTATAGACATCATTGTAGCAGCTAAAGGGATACCCAATGTAGGTGAAAAATGGTTAAAAACTAGAGATTTGGATGCCCAGTTGTATGAACCTTACCTCAAGGAACCATATAGAGATAACATCAATAAAATATTTCCTTTTGGTCAGTTGTTTAATAGGTTTTCTCCCATGATGATGATCATCATGAAATATTTCACTTGTGAGGGCAGATTCTGCAGGTTGTACAGTTATCACATCAGGTTGCTCATGCATTTCACTAGGGTGAAATTTCTCAACTTTCCCTACTATTTGTACAAGACCATTGATAATATGGCCTACATAGTGCAGAACAGAGAGCATGAGCTTCAAATGAACAACCTATTCCATCATTCACTCATCAAAATCATTGTCCTTCATCACCTCAAAGAACTAAACATTGCATGGGAGACTTTCATTGAGGCAGATGTCTTCACTACACCACCAAATTAGCCTGCTAGACCTACTCCACCATCAAAATCAGTTTCTCACAAGAAAAATAGGTTATATAGCAGGGCTACAGTGAAGAAAACCAAAGAGTAAAGGTCAAAACCTATCAGAGAGGACATAGGCAAGTGTTTGCTCCACATATTGTGGAAGGGGCCTTGCCTTCTACATCAAAAAAACCAGGATATCAAAAGTAAAAAGAGGAAGTTGTTTAAGAGAAGGAAGACCTTCACCATGAGGAAGAAATGGATTTTGACTTGGTGGACTTGGATTTCCAAGATGATCATGAAACCTCAAACTTGGTCATTAAACAGAAAGATGCCAAAATCAAAGAGCACAATTTGTCATTTCCTTCCTTGAGCAAGAAAACAAGCAGTTGAGTGACAAACAAATACTCTTGGTAATGGATTTGTGGAAGGCCAAGAGGCAAGATATCAAAGGCAAAGCAGTGATGGAACATGATGAGTTTGATCTTGATGAGGCCCAAATCACCAGGAAGAGACCAAAAACAAGAGGCCTTAAAAGAGCATTAGAGCAGGAAAAACATGAGGCAGAAGAACTCACCTTTGAGGAAAGAATTGCAAGATAAATCAATGATGACAAAGAGGTTTGGCTAGAAAGAGTGAACACACACCTAGAGAAGCTCCTTCATAAGTCCAACAAGGACAATCAGATTTTGAGGCACATGGCTAACTTCTATAACACCAAAAACAATATTTGCAATATCAGGATAAAGAAATTGAAGAACAAGCTCAAGGAAACCCTAATCAAACAAAAGGAGAAAGGAAAACTTGATTTACTTGTTGATGCCTCCTTTTTAGCTTGACATACTTCATTAGCACTTCATCCAACAGTTTTGAAGTATTTTCAGCAAGTTTTGTGTTTTTTTGGGCATTTTGATAAAATTTAACATACTTTTTGCACAGTCAGCCTGTAAAAAGGGTAACGTGGGCCACGCTACGCTTTTTGTGGAGGCCTCCAAATGCTAAAAAAATCTACATACATGGATAGATAATGGTGTCTACATCAACTTTTGACTACTGGCACTCCAAAAATTGAGCTTTTGACAGGTGGAAAAGGCCAAAATGCTCTTTAAAAACATCATTATGCCTCCTTTTTTAGCCTCACGCTGTGCTTTTTGACCAGTCTTGGGAGATTTCATTTTTTAGGAGGGTCACTCCATCATTTTCGTAGCTTCAGGACCTTTTTGACAACCAAACTGGAAGATATTTCCAATGAGCCATCTTGGACCCAATTTGGACTTCAGGAAGTCACTCAAAAGTGGATTTGAAGGCTCACGCTGCGCTTTTTACGGTCAGCTCATTTCTTCATAATTTCAAATTTTCTCAGTTGATTGATGGATTCCAAGGATATTTACTGATGCAAATGTAATTATGTCTTGTATAGTTACTATAGGTAGATACATAAAGTAAATATATAATTTTGGGTCAAGTGAATCAGTTTTATCAAAGATAGGAATGAGTTTGTTGACCTCCCTAGTCATTAGGATTCCAGTTGAGGACTTTGGGGATCAGCTCCACAAGTCATGGATTCAACCCCTAAGAGTGGAAGAAGCAGCTTTTGGTCTATATCTTTCATTTCCTTTGTCATTGCAAGGGTTGGATGCTTTAGAATTTATCTTTGAATGCTAGTGTAATCATTCAATTTTTGGCAGGAACTAATAGACAAAGTTGCAACTATTTTTGTGGGATTCCTATGGTAATGTGTTTTAGCATTGTTGCCTCTTATGTTTACATATGTTTTAATGTATTATTCTTTCCATATTCATGCCATCTCTTAATGTGAATGATTCCTAAGTCAGATAGACATCATTCATTAGTTGATGCTCTATTTTGGGGGAATTATTACAGTTCTGTTTCATTTTCTTCTAATTGAAAATAATTCATGATTTCCATGCTCTTTTCTGAAACCCTAGCAGTCTAATCCATTTCATATTGATAACTAAATGTGTTAAATCATGTGCCTACCTTGCCCCATCAGATATCTGCAATTATGATCCTTTTTTTCCCTGACCTAGTTTTTTCCTGACCTATCTACCATACAGCACCTAAAATCAATCAATCAAAACCCTAGTGCTACTATACCTAGCCTAAAATCCTCATTATCCAGTCATCTTGGATGTGATTTTTTGGAGAGAGCCCTCTCTTGTCTAGTATGGCTGTCTACTTAACAAAAGACTGATATGTGGTTACCTTTGTTGGTCTCTATTTTGCCTTTAGAGATCCGGTGGAGTGATAACATCTTGGCGACCATACTGGGGAAGAAAGTGACATATCCTTCCTGGTTGTACCATAATTTCATCGAATTCTTATCCTGTGGGTGATAAGTCTAAGTTTTCGGGGAGGTTGATCTGAAAGTTGCAGAGGACCAAGTTGTTGAACAGTGAACATTCTAGCTTCGAGGAGATACATCAGATCAAATCCAGATTCTCATCCAGCTAATCCAGTTGAAGATCCAAAGAGACTTATTCGGAAGCAGATATTTCAATACACATAATTTCATTCAAATCCTATCCCATTGGTAAGATCTTCTTTATTTCCTATAAAAGTTTTATCTCTCGAAGACAAACCTTTTGATTTGAAATTTGAGCTACCTTTATTTCGATCAAGTTTGAAACCTCACTGTCTGATATATTTTTAGACCCATTAAGGCTTTCTAAAGTAAAATCATTATCTGAGGTAGATTTTAATTCCTTGAAACTCGAAGTGAATTTACCTTTTGAAAAAACTAAATCTGAATCAGACTTCGATACAAAAGTCTGGAGTCAATTCTATAGGCTTGAAACATTAGAAAATCAACTTCAATACCAATTCGAAAAAGCCATTATCCAATACCAGCAAGATTCATTACCCATTCTGACATAATCCCAGTCAGTTTTTGCTTATATAAATGTCTTTCAGATTAATCAAATCATTAGGATTTGGTCGACGTTTCGAACCAGCTAATGTGGTTCATCAAGATGAACCACATTAGCTGGTTCGAAACGTCTACCAAATCCTAATGATGTGATTAATCTGAAATACATTTATCTACTTTATGGATCACAAATGTATTAGATATAACAGTTGTTGCTTCTTCATCTACACCATCTACTTCATTACCCATTCAGTCAACTCCTTCCATTGTCACTCGTGTACTTCACTCAACGGGAACCATGGCCAGATTTTCACCATTCATTCTACCTTCTAAACTCAATGCCTTACCACAAGGCTATGGCCAAAGACTCCCTCTCTTTGATGATAGTTCCCAAACCAGTGAAAAAAAAACACATAGTCACTCACTGATTTTATTTACTTGGAAGAAACAGATGTTGATGATGCCAAGATGAGAATCATAGTTCAGAGCTTTTCTGGAGATGTTAAAACCTAGTTTAGATCTTTTACTGAAAATTTAATAGCCACTCCAGATCAGCTGATAGATGCCTTCATAGTCTGACGGGAGGTGAAGAAGAACCCCTTGTAGATCCTTTATGAATATGATAATCTAAAAAGGAATCCAAATGAACCAGTTCAGGATTTCACTGCTCGTTTCAACGAAGTATATCATTCAATTCCAAATGAGATCAAACATCCTCTAGGTTTGGCTCTCTTTCATTATCCATATGGCTTTGATCTGGACATGGCATATCGGTTGCGAGTGAGGAATCCTGCAACATTAGAAGACATGCAGAGGAATGCAGTGAGTGTGGAAGCAAACTTGTCAATTAAGAAGTCAAAGATGAAGGGTGAGAGAAAAGTAACCATAAAATAAGAAGCATCCTCATCTTTCGAGGTAAAATTGGACACTTTGATAACGATAGTAGAAAGAATTGTTGAAAGGATGTCCATTACAGAAAGACAGCTAGAAGCATAAGCTATAAATCCTAACTTCAGAGGACATCAACAACCTCAATTTAGAATCAAACAAAGATAACAAAGGGCTCCTCAACAACCAACACAACAACAAAAAATTCAGACACCCTTGTAGCAAAAGATGTTAAGGATTTTCAAAGAAGAAAGAACAGATCCCAACAGTTAGAACTGATGCACAGCCAGATATAACTATATTTTATTTAAAAATGAAGAAGATGTTGAGAAGACATATTTTCCTAAGCATGAAGATTTCATACTTGAAAATGATAATGAGTTGGAGGTTGAATCTGATGATTATTAGTGGGGTTATTTGAATGCACTTAGCACACAATAGAGGCAATACTCATTGAGAATTAGAGATGTCCCAATCAATCCTATTCAAACTGACCAAACCCAAAATACTCAAACTAAGCAAATCCTTTCAAGAATTGTAATTAAAGAAATATCTCTGCAGCAAATCGTATGAAATGACTATCCATCATAAAGGACACTCTGAGTAAAGAAATGGCATCTCATAATAATGAAAATACACTAAAGGATCAGCGACAAAAGATATATCGTCATTGTGAGGTAGACAAATTCATTCCTTTCACCTAGAAACTAAAATATCCTAACTAAAATTCTTTATCCCTTTATGAACTTGTCAAAACAATCAAGATAAGTCTCATGACAAAAATGTTGAAAGTAGATCCTTTATCCTATATGGTAAAATGCCGAAGATGACTAATCGAACTTATTTTTTGGCTCCAACCATAGATGGTCAGTTAGAGGATAGTGAAGTTCCCCCATTCTATCTGAGTTTGAGAATTCATCAATGTATCCTTCACAATGACATGCTCGACTTTGGAGCTTCCCATAATTTGATGCGGAGCCTAGATATCACCCATCCATACGATGACCTGTATTCCTTTGATTCAGGTAGAGTTCGTTGTCTTGGTCTCATAAAGGATTTAGTTGTCACCCAGGGAGAGATATCCGCATCCGCCAACAATGCCGCCTTTCGTAAAAACATCAAGTCATTCACGGATGAGGTATTATGTGATGTTGCTCCTCTTGATGTAGCTGATGTATTATTGGGCCAACCATACTTGTGGAGGTGACATGATGTGTATGAGTCTAGGCCTCGTGCTATTATTATTACTTTGGGAAATAACTTGTACAGGATATCGAAGGTAGTACTGCCTCCTGTCATCTCCTTAACTACTACAAAACAACACAGTAAGATTGTTTCCCAAACCAGGAAATTCATTTTCCTTACAACTCGCTCACAGGGAAAGAATAATATTGTGGCCACAACCTCGAAACAGGGCTCCCCTGCACGGCTGCAGCAGATGGAAAAATTCATGGAGGAATACGAGGACACTTTCTCCTCACTGACAGAGGTTCCTCTACACTGTCAGGACAAGCACTACATTGATCTCATTTCCCCAATGCACCACCGTGTTGCCATACTCGCAAATACACATGTTTAACCACATGTACCGGTCTCTCGAGGTCGATAAAGAACCAAATTTACTAAATGCATCCGCATATTTTCCCACAGGTCCGTGACATCTTCAACAAATCTAATACCAAAGAATATTGTGGCCACATCCTCGAAACAGTGCTCCCCCTTGCACTACCGGGCAACAGATGGACAAATTCATGGAGGAATACGAGGACATTTTCTCCTCACTCACAAATGTTCCTCTACACTGTCAGGACAGGTACTCCATTGATCTAAACCCCAATGCACTACCGCTTGATGTTACCATACCTCCTGCAAATACACATACATAATCCACACATGTACTGTCTGAGGCTGATAAAGAAACCAAATTTACTAAATGCATCCAACATGCCTGCCCACAGGTCCATGACATCTTCAACAAATCTAATACCCAATTCAACAGAATTTGCTTCATCTTAGGGAGGATCTCAACGCAATGGGGACCATTGCTTCCTAAGGAGGGAGGAATGATCTGTGGATATCTGGTCGCCACCTATTCCATTTGGACCCGCAGCATCAATTCTTTTCTTGGCTTTTCAGCCTTCAAAGACAACTTACTATTTTTAAGGTGTTATTTTAGCAGTTGTGGGTTCCGACTCCCTGTGAGGTCGTTTAGGGACTTAGTGATCTCGTGGATATTTATGGTTACCCACCGAGAGTCCATTTGAACCCCACCATCAGTTCGTTCAGTTTTTAAGTTGCAACACAACTTATTATTTTTAGCAGTTTTTCGGGTCCTGAACTTCTAGAGTAGTTTTGAGGCCCTAAACGACATTTGTTGGGAAAACCGGGAGCAACATGGGTCCATGGACTGATGTTGCTCACATCGAAATTTGTACTCCTCGGATAGATCTTTCTAACAAGCTATTGAGTGTGTTGTAGCTCCTAGAGACAGCCTTGAGTTTCCAAAGACCAGTGCCTAGGACATCTTAAATAGTAGGGAGTATAAAGTATATTTCAGGCTCATTATCAGCTTAGGACTCTCTACCTTTTCAACTTGTGCAAAGCATCATCATATGGATGGGACCAAACTACCTTCAGATTTAGCAAGCTATAAAGACACTGTAAAGACAAGAAGGGAATCTTCAATACATATATACTTCAGACAACTTAGAGACAGATTTCATCAGAGACGGCCAGTTTCTCAAGGAAATATAGGTATTTTAAACAAAAAAATATTTGGTGCGCAGAAAGTGAAAGGGGAGTACTAACTACCAATGAAATGGTGCTCGGAAAACATATTTCAATATAATATGGGCTTAGCAACTAAGAATCCATACATATCAATCAGTTCAGTAAGAGTAACATTCCACGATGTTTAATACAGAGGAAATATGAATGATGTGTTAAGCGGAACGACATATCGTGTATGAGCCATATTTAAAGCAACATAGATCAGTAAAGCATGAGTATCAAACAATGATAAATTCATACCCGAGCTGGCAAGTCACTCGCATTCCAAGACACGATAAAAGGAAATTGAAAACAATGGAGAGAACAATGATACAATATCACTAAGAAAGAGTCACGAACTATATAGCATTAAGACTGGAATCCTCATATATAAATAGAACTTCTCTTCGCTGAAACCCCACAAGCTCTGTGTATTTGCATTGATAATTCCACTACAAGCATACAAAAACTTTTACACTGCGAGTTTCTTCAGGAAATCTAGAACCCTTTTTTCTCATTTGATCTTGCTTATATAGGCTTCTTCCTATCTCAGCAAGAAGATATTTTTTGGAAAAATATCTTCTTCGCATAACCAAAATTTGTTAAAGGTCGTTCTCAAAACAACAAAATTCATGATGAGGAATCAGGCCTCTCATCATGGATAGTCAGGCGCTTGGCCGTTTTTTAAAAATAGAAAATTAAACAGCAGTTTGATGAAAAGTAAAATGCTGGAGTGGGGCAAACAACCCACTCGAAACTTAAAAGAAACTAATCTAGTAAAAATTAAATAGGCCGTTGAGGCCAAATCATGAGTTGACAAGATATCATAGGTGCGGAAGAGTTGAGGCAGTTGCTGATTCTGGTGGCGGCACGTTCGCAGATGAACTGGCGTACTGGCTCGTAAATTGAGTGCACCTCTGCTGACTGTCTGTAGCTAGTTCAGGCTTGCTGAGAACCCCTCTACCTCGACAAAGGCCTCTTTGAGGACGTGGAAACCTGCCCCAGTAGGAAGCTTGTGTTTTATCAAATGGAGGAGGGTGAACTCTTTTCGAAGGAATGAAACTATCATGTCGGCCTTGAGTTGAGCAGCTTTACCTGTTTGGAGGTCGGTTCGATCTCTTTCTTCTTGCAGGCGCACTGTATATTGTGTCAAAGGCAAGAGCATGGAAGGAGTGATCGGGTTTTAACAGGAAGGAAGTCCAGCTGTCATGATCTCACCCCATACTGCGTCGAATCGTTCCACGTTGGCGACCACCTGTTGGAGAGCTCTCGAAGCTGCGACTCGGGCCATCTCTTTGTTGATGATTTTTCGACATTCAATAGCCTCCGTGAATCGGCTTGGAATACCGTGCTTCTCCATGTCATCTAATCCCAGCTCATTCAGGAATGAAATATACTCTTTGGCATGCTGGGCCCTGTTGGACAAATCGAGGTCTGCCTCCTGCAGTTTCCTACTGAGATAGGGTATAGCAGACTTATTCTCTCCCATCGTCCTTAAGAAGCCCCACTATTCGGTCACAGCTGAGATTATGTCAGACCAAATTATACTCCTAGCCTCTTGAGGGTGAGATTTCCCTTTGCACGGCTTTTGATGTCGGCGATAGTTTTTTGCTGATCGGTCGTCGTCTTCTTTTCCTGCTCTATTTCTCTCTGCAACTCTTCTATTCTTCTGGTATTCTTAGCCAGAGAGTTTTCTAGGTTTGTGATCTTTTGCATTGTTGTGGACGCCTGCTTTTCCAATACCTCATTTTCAGCTCTAGCTAGTGCCAATTTCTCGGACGGCGAGCTGGTTCCACTTGAAGCCACGGTCGGCTGGCAGCTGTGTGAGTCCCATCTAGCTTGCATCTCTGTCGCCTTAGTCTGTAGTATGGTGATTGTTTCAGCCATATTTCCTTTCTCCTCTCTTTCCTTTGATAGCTTGCTGGACAATTCTGCTTTCTCTTGCTCTACTTGCACCAGTTCAGCCGTCTGGACATGGTGGGAGGCTGGTATGCGGGCCTGACTCTTTGCTGACGTGACTTCCTTCTGCATCTATTCAATCAAAGCCGCCTGTGGGTTTGTTTCCCCCGTATCCTTTCCCTTGATTTGGTCTCGGAGGAAAAGTACCTGATTTTCTCGGGCATGGCAGCTAGTCTGTTCACCTTTCAGGGTAGCCCTCACCTGTTCATGTTTCTACTCCAACCTCCTCAGCGCGATGGTGACCCGCATCAGTTCATCTTTCATCATATCACATATAGTCTGGAATAGGTCGCACATGTCGTTTGCTGGCACTTTCTTCATGTCGATCGCATATTCGAGCACCCGATAGCTAGTGACACCTGAATTAGGATCCAAGATAGCTTCTGCCATAGATAATACCAGGTTTTTGGTGTCTGCGTTCATGGAGGCGGAGAGCCTGGTGTGATATTTCTCAACGTACCCTCCCAGCTCAGCTTTATATTTATCTCAGATTGCTCTATTTGCCTGATCTCTTTCAATTGCCCTTGGTGAGGTATGCTCTATGATGGCCTGTGTGACCTCTGTGAAGTCAGAAGAAGTGGTACTGTCCCTTAGCACCTTTATCCCGGTCTCGCCTTTATCCAATTGACCATATACTGTGAAGGATTCAAGCAGTTGTTCCTCTCCTATGACTTCTGCCTCACTGGAGGCTGTTTTTTGCTTTTTGTGAGGGGGAACTGCTCCTGAGGTACCTGCTTCTTCTCCGCCTATGTCTTTATTTACGTTCTCTTCCTCCCCTGTAGCAGATGAATCTGTTTCCATCTGCGAAACCAAAGGCCAAATTTCGAGATTAGCCCTCCATTCCATGAATGGCCTCGACTCATGCATATAAGGCGCGGACTTGTTCCTTTTTCTTTTGTTCGAGATAATTTCTCGAGGGTCATAAGCCCAACTTTGTCCCAGCCTTAGGTCCAGACCTTGCAGCATTTTCTCAGCAATTGAGAAGGCATGTCTCGAGTTCACCACAAAAGGGCCAATTTCAATGGGGAGCCTTAGGATGTAACCCTTCTTGGCAGGGATGAAATGGAGCTGATCGGCCTTGAGGGCTTGCCGGATGTATTCGAGTGCATAAACTCGACGAACAGGAAACAATGGCAGCCGGTAAGGGGAAACTTCGGCTCCATAGACCCAAATTTCAGTGTAGTCATCGAATAGAAACTAATCCCCAATGCTCTGGGATTTTCTGGCTTGCAGCCAGCTTTTCATCTCTGGAAAGACCCTAGATGATGGCGAGTCATGAATAATGGTATAGGCAATAGGCATGAAACTATTCACAAAACTGGAATAACCCTCTCCCTTAGGTAATTGGCGTACAGAGAAATTCCAGTCGAAAACGAGTCGGGGTTGGGAATTCTCACGATATACTTTGTCTAACCCCAAACCCTCAAATTTATCGGCGTGCTGGTACAAGAAGAGATAGAAAACCATTGAACAAAAACGGAATTGACGGGTTTCTGGAAGCTCCTGGAATTGGGTTCGAATGGCAGTGGCAAGGAAACCAGGGATATCCAACACTACCCCCTTTTGGGACATGAGCCATAAGAAATGGACGCACACCGTGGAAATCTATTCCGAACGTCCTACCCCTAAAAGGCCAACAATGAGAGAGAGGATGGGCCAAACTTCCTCTTCGAACAAACTTAAATGAAAAGGCTCTATGGCAGGAAGAGAAGTAACCTGATTGCCGGTTATAGAGGAGATGAAGGCTTTCTTGGTCTCCCATGGCTGCCTGGTGAACTGGGCGGCTAAAGCTGCTTCGCTGAAACTGATATATGTGGCGCTGGTAGGAAAGCGGAGAGCTTGCTTGATAGTATCGGGGGAAAGGGAAAAAACTTTGTTCCCCTGAGGAGAGGTGAAGGTGCCCCGATGCTCGTCGAATACATCTCTGAGCCAGGAGATAAAATCAACCACAGAGTGAACTTGAGGGGCAATTTGGTGGTACAGGCCAGACACGACTACCCGGTAACGGTCTTTGTCCTTAACATAACGTCTGAAATGCTCGAGCTTAATGGTGCGGATGTCAAATGGGTATTTAGGGTCACAGATACCAGCTTGCAGGTCGAAGAGAGGGTCGAACCCGGGTGGGTTTCTGGATTCACGGACCTGAGGGGTCTCTGGTTCATTTTTCTTGGGCGTTCCCCTTCCCATGGCCGACATACAAGAATTTGAAAAGCGAAAGGAAAACAGAGGGAGTATGAATGACGGAGTACCTGAACGAAAGGTAAATCTGCTCGAGAAAGCGACGCAGGGAACTCTGACAATGACTGGGTAGACCAGGCGCTCTTTCCTACTGGGTATATGCCGTGGCTGGAGACCTGCGACTTTCTACTGGAGTAAAATACGGGGTAACTGTTATATTTGGACTGGGCGTTTTGAGGTAAAAAGACGGATGGGTAAAACGAAAGAAGGCAAGTGTCGTAAGGACACTGACAATGGGGCACGCGGCGCGTAGGTATTGGGCGTGTCAGAGTGCAGGTGGGCGCCACGTGCCGGGTTTAATACTGGTACGAGCCTCAGTACCAGCTAACCTAGAGGGATTTACCTTACCTTTTTACCGTATAAAACCCACGATTCTTGAACATATTTCCCATAAGGCAGATTCGAAACATAGCATACCGATCCTTGGGTCCCGCACGTTAGCTCTGCTACGTCATCTCCTGTTCCTGTTTTTTTGCTGCCACGTCATCTCCTTTGCTTCGGGTCCCGCTCTTGCCACTTCACCCTGGCCTTGGGTCCCCACCACGTCATGTTGCTTCCATTCCGCAGGGGTACGGGGTCCTTCCCCTTCTCGCCACTCGACCCCCTCAGAAATTAGCCCTTGTTGCATTCCCTTGTGCGCATATTTGTGGAGCGGCATTTCTTTTAACACTTTTGCTTTGAGCTCCTCGTATCGCTCATTTGTACCTTTTATATTTCCGATGTCTTTTTTAATTTTATACCTCCGCCCTTTTAGTATTATTTCCACCTTTGGTTTTTGAACCTTTGGCCTCTCTCGCCTTGTCTTAACTCGGCCATCTCCTCAAATGTTTCACTATTCGATATGACTTATCAACCATTTAATCACACCAGTGACTTATGTTAAATGTTGATCAACAAGAGTGCGTCAAACGTAGATCGCATGCCAAAGTCACATTCCTGTAGTTGAACACCAATTTACCCAAACGGGGGCTCACAATTTTGGCGCTTCATCTCCTAGAGTAAGGTTTTTGGAATTTTTAGTTTTTCCATTGTTTCTCAATAATAAATATGCCCTCGAGCCTCATTGTAACACAGTTCAAAGGTCTGTAGCCACCATATCTCTTCTCAGAGATTCGCTACCAACACCCTAGATATTTTATTTCCATTATGTATGTAAGCATATTTCTGTTATTTGATATTAATGAAATGACACATTATTTCCACTACATCTCTATGTTTATGGTCATTTCTGTATTCTGTTGCGTTCCTACATAAATCCGGATCAGCAACACTCAAAGTTCCATCAGCAAATGAGAAAAGTTCCAAAAATCCATTCAATGTTCATAAGCCATCAAAAGATCAAGTTCAAAAGTTAAAGGTAAAATAAGCAATGCAAAGTTGATTTCAGAAAAGGAAATGTGGGTCCAAGTTCATTTAATGATATTTCTCCAAGTATAAAAAGACCTCAAAGACCAAAAATTCATTCGTTTTCATCCTCAAGCATCGATCTCTCCAAGTTCCCCAAGAAAAAAAAATGATTTTCCTTCAAAAAATTGAGTTCCAACTCCTTCACTGCGCTTTTTCCACAGGCGTTGCGCTTTTTGCAGTGGGCATGTTGTGATTTTTGCAGGGCTTTGCTACGCCTTTCTTCAACTCAAGACGCTTTTTGCAAAAGAGAGCCATGACCTCAAATCTTCTTTGCAAAGGTTTTACACAACAATCCAAGGTTTCTACACTCATTTGCAAGTAAGTTACACCTCCTAAGCCCCTCCTTTTAGCTTGTGGTCTTAAGTTTATGGTGCAAAACCCTTATTTCCCTCCATGCCATGTTCTAAGTTATTAAACCTTAGTTTTTTAGTTTACAAGTTTAATTTTCTTTCCCCTGAACCCCATATACCTCCCTCATACCCTAATTCATTCCCCACTAACCTCACATCCCCTCATTTCCCATTCCCATGCCATATTTCCTAAAACCCTACCCCTACGTTGTGCTTTTCTAGGCATCTAGAATACCTCCATGTATTTGAATTCCCTGCCCTATCCCCTTTATCTTTTCAGCTCCCCATAACCTCCCTAAGCTTCCTCACTCCCTTACACACTTCCTGAAGGGGTGGCATTCACTATTTGTATAGACATCATTGTAGCAGCTAAA